>JASDQU010011594.1:338190-360959 GCA_032191745.1 Picea mariana | reverse complement strand
GGTCTACCTCCTTTCTTTGATCGACGAGAGTTTATTAAGCCACCTTACTCATGTTCCCCTGCTTTTCTTTGTCATTTTCCACCAATTTTTTTTCCCTTATCCTAGACATGGCTAACGAGAAAGAGCTCCTATATTTCTCGGCGGATCCAATGGAGGGTCAGCTTATTTGGAGCACGCCTGGTGTCCAGTAATTCCCTTGTGGTCCAGTTTCGAGCTCTGGGACAAGTGGTTTGGTTTTCAGGAAGGTGTCAGATGTCTTCCCTACTTGGCTTGGGCATAGTGTGTTGGCATTATTGATTATGTGTTGTCATTGATGGCAACATGAGTCCAACATGTACAGTAATCAGAAGAAAAGAAAGTTCACCTTGTGGCAGAAGAAATTTGTGATCATTGTTGATCACGATAGGATCAACAGTGATCATGTGACTCTAAAGCTCAAGAGAGATAGCATATAGAGAATCCATGTACAGAAGGAGTGAAGAATGCACAAATAATTATTAAAAGCTCAAGAGAAATAGTGATGAAACAGATCATAAGCAAGAAACGTTAATCGAAGCTCAGAAGGGAAAGCGCATTAACGCAATAGGGATCGAATTCCTAACAGGTCAATGATCTTGGTTCAATTAGAATCCAAGTATAAACCTAAAAGTTTAGAAGAGATGACGCACAGGAGGCTCAGAAGAGATGACGCACAGGAGTCGTCCATTATCATTTCAAGACAATTCAGGACCGTCAAATTGAGGGGAAGTCAGAGATTGGGAAGAATTATATCTCAACCGATAGATCTGAAGCAGGAGCTTCAGAAGGTTTTCCAGCCATTAAGATCAAGGATTCACGAGATCCCGAAATAGCCAAAATCCCAATAATCGTTGGATCATGTTAAGCTTTTTGCGTCAAAGAAGGACCGTTAGATGAAGTCAAGTTACTTGAGGTTTATTCGGGGAAACTCACTTCAAGAGAATTGGGAAGTGGGAAAATCGAATAACCCAAAGTCTCAAAGGCCGAAATGAATCTAGCCCATTGATCTAGAACTAATCGCATCAAAGAAGGATCGTTAGATGAAGTCAAGTTACTTGAGGTTTATTCAGGGAATCTCACTACGGGAGAATTGGGAAGTGGGAAAAGAGGATAACCCAAAGTCCCGAAGGCCGAAATGAATCTATACCATTGATCTAGAACTGATCACAGTCATTGGATCAAGGATTCACGAGATCCCAAAATAGTCAAAATCCTGACAACCATTGGATCATGTTAAGCTTTTCGCGTCAAAGAAGGATCATTAGATGAAGTCAAGTTACTCGAGGTTTATTTAGGGAATCTCACTTCGGGAGAATTGGGAAGTGGGAAAAGTGAATAATTGGAAGTCCTGAAGGCCGAAATAAATCTGGATCGTTGATCTAAGAGTTGATCACAGTCGTTGGATCAAGGATTCATATGAACCTATGACCAGGAGGAGGACATGTGCCACATCAACAAAACCATGTCTGCAAGGACAAGTGGCACAATCAGATGGTGACAAGTGTCAAGGTCCAGTTGGCACTTTAGGTTACGTAAGTCACGAATCTAGGTGACATGTGGCAGCCACTCATCTAGTGCCAAGTCAGCAGTGACATCAACAAGTTACATCACTCCGGGAGTTTGCACTTCGGGGGAAATCAGCAACTACCCGAAGCGTCGAAGTCAATGATAATCATCGATCTAATATCCTTCAGATTCTCACATGACCGTTAGGTCAAAATGTTGTGGAAAGATGACGTAAGCCCTCCCATGTTGACCACTTCGGTGCTAACCAACTCCGGTGGAAATTGGAACAACAATTACCTAGACCTACGAAGTCCCTAAGTCCTGAAGTAAATAATGGTCGTCCATCTCAACCTTTGAATAATTCATAGCTGCTGGATTAAGAAGTGGAAGGATAGAGTAAGCGTAAATCACGAAGTAACGCTAATCGTTGATCTAATTCAGGATCATTCTCAATCGTTGATCAAGTATAGTGGAAGGATAGAGTTAAGCGTAAATCACAAAGTAACACTAATTGTTGATCTACTTCGGGAGTGTTCTCAACCGCTGATCAAGCATAGTGGAAGGATAGTGTAAGTCAAGGTGTTAACCGACAGCAAGTTGTCACCACCGCTTTATGACTTATTCGATAGGTTATCACTCTCGAGGAATCGAACTACTCAGAGTTTTAGTAACCCGAAGTCTCGGAGTACCGAAGCTCTGAAATAACATCTGGATCTTTGAAGTTTATGGACACATGTCAACTCAATATTAACACTTCGGTGAAATTTAGTCCTGGAGAATTGGAAGTTTATAAAAAGAACAAACACACGAAGCCACGAAGGACCAAAGAAATTGACAATATTCCAACTCACGATTGAATCCCAGCCATTAGATAAGGATAAGAAAATTGTGAGAAATGAGTCTTTTAAGAGAATGATCAGACCATTGATCTAAAATCGTGATCAACGATGAGGATTAAAACCGTGAATTGAAGTTGCTTCAAATATAACACTCTGGAAGATATGACTTCAGAGATAACAATATTGGGTGAAAGAAGAGGCGACTCTTAAATTAATAAGCATGTGGTTCTGTGCATATGGTCATATGAAAAACATGGTTTGAAGGAAGTTCCTCTATAGAACTCGATTTTTGCAACATTTGCAATGACTGGTTTTTAGCCAGAACAGAATAAAATGCAAAACAAGGGATTTGAAGTCTTTACATCAAACCATTAATAATAATAGAAATTATTATTATTAATTAAAATGAAGAGGTGTATGAAGAGGTGTAATGGTTCAAACAAAGGGACATAATGCTTCAAACTCATACCTATTAGGAGACTATTTAAACAAAGAAGTATGGTGAACAAAATATGGAGTCGAATTTGTTGAAGTATATATATTTATATATAATGGATTGAATGAAGGTTCATTCTATCAAGTTGGTGCTTGTTTACAAGTTGGGTCTTGTATGAGGATTGGATTCCCCACATCTTAGTTGGATCTGAGATCAACAAGATGGGACTTGTTATGAGGGTTGGATTCCTCATTTATCAGTTGGATATGAGAACTATAAGTTGGGTCTTGTAACAGAGAGTTGGGTCTCTCATAATTGTTTGAAGATGAAGATTGATCTTATGTATTCATTCAAGTTAAATAAATAAATAAAATATTTGTTCTTTTATATATTGGTTGAGAAATTGAAATAAATATATGTTGTTCAATTAATTTATGAAAAGTGGAAATTTGTCCAAAGTTATGTGACACTGATTCACCCCCCCCCCTCTCAGTGTCAAGTGTACATTTCAACATAGTGTTGGGAGCCTTGGATGCCCAAAAGATCAAGTGGGTGATGCAGTCGTCCCTTTTAGCCTTGTTTCGCCATGGGGCTTGGTTGGGGGTGTGGGGTCGCCTGCTCTGGGGCAGCTTCCAAGGCCAGATAATGAAGGAGATCTCTAGGGGCTACCTTATTTGCACGAAAATTTCAATTCCCCATATTTTGACTTATCTACGGAGATTCGAGCAGGAGAAAGCGGTGTTTTTGGATATCCCCCCCCCCCCNTCTCGTCATGGGAAAATCTCTCAGTTTTTCATGAAGAGGCTCCTTTACCTCCTTTGGAATTTTTCCCATTCCCATACCCCTTTGTAACACACCCAACCCCCAAAGTTCCTTTTAAGGGATGGGGTATTAAATTTTCTCCTTTTCTAAACTATCTTACTTCCTCTATTTCACATTTCCATCGTCTTATGATCCTCGAGAGCTTTCCAACGATAGCAACTTCTCCCAAAACTGAGCTCTGGAATGGAAGTTCTGACCTTCTCAAGTTCTCGGGTTTACGTAGGCAACATCCCTTTCACTGCCACGTGACACCTTGTTCCCCATGCCATATAATATGGCGACAACCTGGTGGCGATGTGACATTAGCCTAGCTCGTTATTGTGGAACTCCAGTCCACACAGGCCTGCGACCATTATCGCTTGGAATTTCTTTCGACGCACTCTACATTCACCTCCGACAGCTATGGTATTGAGGAATATTCACTATCGATACCATCCATTCAGAGTGCGAGAAGTTCAAGTAATTTCACTACTTTGAATCTCAAGGTATCGAGGAATATTCTCTTCTCCTCGATGAACGGTGTGGATACACGTCATGGTCTCCCAACCAACAGTTGATATCCATTCAGCACATAAGGACCACCTATCCAACTGGACCCCACTCAACTCGCCAACATGTTAACAATGGGCATTTGTCATCCTAAGGGTGTCCTAGCTACCTTGCTGGAAATCTGCATCATCTAGGATGTCAATACTTCATCTCTTAATGTGACATGTGGCTTAGTGTCCACTTGACACATGGACCCATCACAACTAGCCATGTCACCATAGGGTGCATAAGCTTGTTTGGCCCAAGATTGACATTTGTCCATTTCTTTATAAACTTATTAGTATACTTAATTACTACCTTCCTAAAATACCACTCCTCAGTATTTATTTATTAAATCCTCATTAGGGATAATTAATTATTTACCCCCATAAGCACATATTTACTTAGCCCAATAATTTACTTAAGTACCATTATTGTAATTATTAACTCATAAGCTAATTATTTATATTATAACATAATATATATTGTGTTCTAATATAATTAATTATATTGTAGTGCACTTAGGCATAAAATCCTTGATTTACGTGTCAATTCAAGAACTCGGATTATGACTTTGTGTCATTGTGTTCACGTAATTTGATTTATATAAATATATATATATATATATATATATGGGGAAAAAAAAAGGGGAAAAGAATATACTTAATTATTATATGGCATCTCAGGAATTTCAGACTCCCTTCATATGCACACTCCTCATATCTCCAACGGAAAGACTCCAAAGGATTTGATGTTGGTAGTTAATATTATAATAATTTAATGTCTTAATACCTTAGCTTTCGAACTCCGAGAATATCTCGGACTCCATTCATTTGTGCCCATTTCATTTTTCTGACGGTTATACTATGAAAAGCAAAGGGTTTTATTATTAAAATATATACATATGACCATATAATACTATGACCCTCATTCTCCAACTCTCCGCACTCTGATATTTCACTCCTCTTTCACAACTCCGACAAGCAAGCTCCGAAGAAAAAGAGTATATATTTAATAATATAATATTTCACATTTTAATTTAATCTCAGTTAATAAAGACCTTCTTCATGTGCTCACCTCTAACCTACCCGACAACCAATTGCGATGGAGCAAGGTTAATTATTATAATATATTGAAACTTTAAAACATGTATCTCATCACAAGCTGAAGCCTTTGGAGTAAATTCGCACATGTCATTTTCATTACTTCAATAACCAATCAAGAAAGGGAAGGGGTAGTATTAAAATACATTTAAACTTTATAATGTCCATGCTATCGCTCCTACGGCTTTGGACTTCATTCACATGTGCTCTCCCTTCCACTCTGAAGGTGGAACTTCGAAGACCAATCACCCAGGAGCATAGTTTAATATTTAATAATGTATTTCTTAAAATTCATTGGTCGCCGCACTCCAAGCCTTTAATATACAGGAAGATAAGTATTTTCCAAGCCTTTAATAATTAAAGAATTATACATTTTTATACATATTTCTGTGTTGAGAAAAATAGGAAAATTTATATAACTCGAGGTATTTAACACTGATAATTAAAAATACCCTAATAATCACATTCCTTCAGGAGCACTGAACTACCTGTGCAAGTATGAATTCCATAAATGGGGGAAAATCTAAGCATAGTTAAAATATTTTGCACAGGGGAGAGGATTTCAAATTTACATTATTCACGCACCAGGCATGAACTTCATAAATTTAATATATGAATTTCTAATTCAAATATGAGAACATTTAGTTGGTAATATAGGAATTTTACCAAGTTTTACCATTTGTTCAACTTTGCCCAGAAAAGATAGAAATGCACATTTTCATTTATAAATTTATGTTGTTTATTTGTTAAATTTGTTTTCCACCATATTTACATGTCTTGGAAGTAAAAATCCTCCGTGGTAAAATTTGTGTTTACCAAAATTTACCAAATTCCTAATTCCAGGCCTTTCTTTACTAATTTTTAGGGATTAATCATTATTCCCAATTTTATTGTGTAACTTTAAGTAAAATTGGTTTTCTTACCAAATTCAAAGGAGAATTTAATCATCCACAATATGTCAATTTCTAGATATCACTTTTATTTCAAATTTAGAAAACTAAATTACATTTTTCATTCTTTTCACTAATTTTGGTTTAAATATATTTTGTCTCTTCTTTAATGTGTGACTTTCTCTCTTAATGGCATGCAAAGGTATGATATTCCTTCGAATCCAGAGTCTAGCAGCTTTTCTAGACCAACAAAGAGGCCAAAGCCAATGCCCAGCCTTTAAGTCTCTAACAGAAATTGTCTTTTTCCTAAATTACATGGTTGCTCTATGAGGATTTTAGTTGCTTGACTTTACTAATAATTGCATATTTGTTCCTATAAACTACTATAGGTGATCAGCCAACACTCTGCTCCTAATTTAAGTGAGGACCCACTGCTAATAGCTTTCTTTTTCGAGACAGGGACATGCAGAAATCAACCAACAAAAATGATTTCCACACTTTACTTCAAATTTCCCAGTTAGTTAGGCAATCAGAGTCACAAATTTCATCATTTAAGCAGGATAATAGTTAATTATCTAGCACTTGAAATCCATATTATGAAATAAATCAGTCAAGAAAATACAAAATTCAAAAAAAAAAAACTTATCTGAAGCTTGGAATTAGTTGGCAATTGTTGAAGGGTGTTCCCTTTTCCACCCAACCATAGGCATAGTTGTTCTTGGTGTATTCCTAAATTGGCCACCCCCTAGCTAGATCATGAAGCTATGAGAGAGATATTCTTATTTTCCTCAGCAACATCAAGGGACAAAGGTTACTCTCCTTCTCCCACAGGAACATGGTAGTTCAGTCTTCTATCCACCAAGCAAAGGGGTCTGTTGTGATTGCTCACTCAATCACTCAACTTCTCTACAACCATGTTTATTAGCTTTATTATAAAATGCTTCCCAATAGTTCATGTACCCAGAACAGTTTATTTTTTCAGTTCTCTTCATAACTAGAGAGCCTCACATGCTCTACCTCTTCAGAAATGATCACCAGACCCATTCGTGTGCACCCTTTTCCCTCTGCCCATGATTTTCCTTTATTTTCTTGCCTTCTACATCAAGATTTTGTGGATCCATTTCCCAATTCATGGGTCAGATCAAGAATTTTCCATATGAAGTACTCTACCCATATCCTCATTGATTCTTGAAGAAGACTTCCCAACTACCAGCTTGACTGGTAATTAAATTCTCTAGGACAGAGGATTGTTCTGGGTCTAAGAAATTTAAATCCAACAGAGTACTGGACTAGCAGGGGTCATCTCAACCATTACCGGTTCCCCTCAGCATTCCCTCCCATGCATCATGATCTACATTGGAAACACCTTCAGCAGTTGTGCAACAATTTCCATTTTATTTAATAATAGAAATATTTACATTACCTTCTATAGAAAAAGTTCATCATTTCCAAAATCCACACATAACCAGTATGTCCATAGACTTTTAGAAAAATACAATTATATTTACAGGCTGGGGAAACAGGGGTATTACATCCTTTCACTTTGAAGCTGGTAAAGATCCCCCTATGCCCGCTCTAGGGTTTCCAAACTCTTTTCTAGCACTACCCGCTACCTTTGAATTAGGATTTGAGGTAGAAGGAAAAGACTTCCCTGGTAGGTTGGCTCCGGCTAACAAGGCTTCAGTGGAGGAAGGATATGGAGGGGCAGATGTCAATAGGAATATTTCTCGGTGCAGAAAGAATAAAGGGGTTAAATCCTCAGGGGATCCAATCAGCTTGGTCTTAGGATGAGACATTACTCTTCCACGGGCAGTGGATATGGACAATCTGGTTGTGGTAGGAAAGGAAAGAATTCTATAGGTGTGGGGAAAGGAGTATTTTTTTAGGCTACCATGGAAGCTCAACATCTTCAGACTCCATAAGAGGTGCTTCAGAGTATCACATCACACTTCGGTATGCTTCTTCCTCCTCCTCCTTTAAATTTTGTCATAAATTCCCTAGCCCTTTTGGGGAAGGATTGGATTGGATCCCTCAAAATTATTCAGGTCTATCCCTAACACTCTAACTCCCCTTTCCTAAAGCTTGATCCCCCAATTGCATCTTTCTCCTCCCACCTTTTCAGGCATGCTCCCCCCCCTACCCCTTCCTCCTGAACTTGTTTCCTCCCTGGACTCTAAAGAAGACGGTGTGGTTTATCAGCTATGAAACAGACCCATTGGGGGATCTGGGTGCATTGAAGAGATGGGAAAATATCAAATTCATATTGAAGGAGATAAAGGAAGAGGGAGAAAATCTCATCTTTTCAAAACTCATGACAGAGCTATGGTTGATATTGTTGTTGGGAAACAATGTTTGATTGTTGGGGTGCTTAGAGCATCGATTTCCCTGGAGGGAGTGCCCAAATGAAATCCCTCTCTTTCAACTATAGATGGGTGGAAGCCCCTCTCAAAAATGTTTCCCTCCAGAGGTTGGTGGATTTAAGCCAGCCATACATCATTATCCTTCAAAAAACCATGGGGGAGGAATTCTTTGTCATCCCTTAGCTGAGATATATTTTCAAAAATTGGGATTTTGTGGGACTAGATGCTAGAGGACGCCCTGGTGGTTTGGCTATTGGGTGAATCCCGTCAAAGTAAAAGTGAAAAAATCTCGAGGCTTTGAATCTAGATTGGGAATAATTGTCCAAACGGAAGACCTAGTTTCATAGGAAACATTTTTAAACATCTATGGGCCTTACCAAGATAGAGTCCCCTTCTTGGAAGCTCTAGCCCATAAATATTTTCTGGAACATGAGATGCTTATTTTTGGACTCGTTGATAAAGTTTTTTTCTCATTTGATAAGGAGATTGTATTTGGTTGACATTCCCCCTATAAGGTTGGTTTCAACATGGAGGAATAAAAGGGTTGGGGAGAATCAGATTGAGAAAAGAATTGAGTGTTTATTGGTCTCAAAAAAAATGACGGAAGCTTGTGCTCAGATAAGGAAATGGGGTGGATTGGGGGGAGACTCTGACCACTCCCCAATTTTCCTGGAAATAGCTTCGGGGCCAAGAAAATTGCCCGACCATTTCAAGTTCAACTCAAAATAGTTGAAGGAGGAGAGTTTTCTTACCCTTTTCAAAGAACGTTGGCTTCCCTTTGATCCAAATATCGAGGAATTGGCAAAGGTTCGACTTGAGGAAAATATTCGAAGGGTTAAGAAAGCTACTATATCCTGGGCTCAGGAAAAAAGACAGAGGGATTCCCAGGGCCTTACTAACATTGAAGCTGCACTTCATGTTATCTATGATTTGGAAGGCAGGGGATATGGATCAGTTGAATCAAATCAAGAACTGCAAGCCCTAGAAAAAAATAGAAGGAAATTGTTGGAGGATAAAGAGACAGAATGGTGGATTAAGAGCAAAGCGATTTGGTTGGAAAAGGGGGATGAAAACACAAAATTCTTCTAGATGTATTCCAAAGGAAATAAAATGTTCAGCACCATATGGAGCCTTACTGATGTAAAAGGTAGAAAGGTATCATCCTTTGAAGGCATGGCAAGACTAGGAAAGGAATATTTTCAAAATATTTTTAAAGCAGGACAAAGAGATTTGATGGCTGACATCGTAAGATTGGCTCTTTTCTTTCTCCATTTTGTTGGTGAAGATGAAAATATATCCTTAATAGAGGAAGTATCAGAAGAGGAGCTCAAGGAGGTGCTTCATAGTTTTCAAAAGTATAAAAGTCTTGGACATAATGGATGTCCTATAGAATTTTTTATAGGACTATATGTGCAAATTGGAGCAAATATTCTGAGGGTAGTAGAAGAAACCAGAATTGAAGACCACATGCATGCCCCAATAAAATCCACCTTTATATCTATCATTCCAAAATCAAATGATCCTTCCTCAATGGAATACTTCTTGACCCATCTCACTTTGTAACTTCATCTACAAAGTGGTAGCCAAAATTATAGCACGGAGGATCAAGTCTATTCTCTTAGAAAATATTTCCAAGAAGCAATTCAGTTTTTTGGAAGGAAGGAAAATCCATGAAGCGATGGGGTGGCACAATAATTCATGCATAGTATAAAATCATGAAGGTCCAAAGGGGAAATCCTCAATATAGACCTTTCAAAGGCATATGATCGATTCAGTCGGTTCTATACCTAGATTCTCTTAACCCACCTCGGTTTTGAGGTTCCCTTCATCAATTGGATCATGTGTTGCATATCTACAGTTTCCTTTGCAGTCTTGATAAATGGATCTGCCTCCCCTTTTTTTTCATGCTGAGAGGGGATTGAGACAAGGATGCCCCTTATCCCCCCTTCTTTTCCTGTTGGTTGCGAAAGATCTTAGTATAGCCATAGCAGAGGCAAAACATTGGGGATATTTTCAAGGTATTCCTATCTCTCAAAACCCAAGGGTTACTCATCTACTTTGTGTTGATGATCTCTTGATTTTTTGTAATGGGTTAAGGAGGGATGTCAAAATTCTATCAAATATCTTGGATCTCTTTGGGAAAGCAACAGGGATGAAATTAAATGTGAGAAATTACACTCTCTCTACCCACAATATGCAGATGGAAGAACTAGCAAGCTACAAAGATCTATTCCCCTTTGAGCAAAAGAAGTTGGATGATGGACTCAAATACTTGGGTTTTAATTTAAATCCAAACAAATACAGGAAAGAAGATCGAAAGTGGCTTCTTTCCAAACTGGAAAAAATACTAAAAGGATGGATTTATAGGTGGATTTCTCAAGCTGGTAAGTTGGTACTAGCAAAATCAGTGATAGAAGCTATTACAGTTTATTAGATGTTACTTGCTTGGATCCCTAAAGGAATTTTGGATAAGTCAAGGAGAAATTTTTTTAAATTCATATGGGCAGGCTCTAAGGATCGGCATGTAGTGCCCTAGGTAAACTGGCAAGTCCTGGCAGCACCTAAAATCCTTGGAGGTTAGGGTTTAAAAAATATCTTTCTTTTCTCCAAATCCCTATCTGCCAAGACTAGTTGGATACTGATCAATACGGTTAATTTGTGTACCACTGTGGTGTACCAAAAATATATTATCCTGACATCCTTAGAAGAATGGATTGGGATCCCTTAAAAGGGTAGATCAAATCGTACAATAACCTAGAAATCTCTTCTAAATCCCTTCTCAGTTATTGGAGATGGTCTTGCTTAGCGAGTAGGGAAAGGTAACAAAGTTAAAATTGGAGCAGATATGTGGCCTGGTAGTGGGATCAATCATATTCTACCAGAAGATTTGGTGCAACACTTAAATACAAGTGGTTTCTACTACTTATGCCAATTTGTTTTTCATGACCACTTTTCTATTTGGTCCCAAGAATGGAAAGAAGCGGGCCAAGTGGGAATTGGGAATAAATTCTTGGAAGTTTGGAATAATTATATAAGGGCCCTAAAAGGGGCACATATCTGAATCTCTGATAGGGAAGATGAGTTGGTGTGGCAACACTCCCCTTTTGGGGTCTATACACCAAAGCTGGGATATTCTCAACTCATAATAGATCTTCACCAACATGAACCAAATTGTTGGTGGAGGGGACTGTGGAAAATAAATTTCCCTCTTAAAGAATGTGTCTTTATGTGGTGCTTGCTTATGAATAAGATCCCCTCCTTGGACAAAATTAAACATCACATGGTTGAAGGACTAAGCTAGTGTCCTCTTTGTAATGCATATGAGGAGACTGGAGTGCACATGTTCATCCTTTTCCCTTTTGTTAGACAAACGTGGGAGGAGTGCTCGAGAGCTCTGGTTTAGGTATGTCGGTGGCAAGGAAACTTGGTAGAATATGCCTGAAGGATTGTCTCTCTCAACCTTTGAACCGAAATGTAAAGGCCTTGCCTCTTATCATTAACTAGGGGGTCTAGCTTGCCTGAAATGCGGTGGTATTCAAAGATAATCCCACTCTTTCGAAGATCATAGTTGCGCAAGGGCTCAGTATTTTATCCCATTTTCTTCAAGAAAAGGAGGCCAGTCGGGGGGGGGTTATTCCAGATTAATCAGCAAATATATCTAGACCATGGTATTTTTTCGATGGAGCCTCACAAAACAACAATGCTTATTATGGTGGGGCAGCAGTTCTATTCCTATCTCCAAATCATGTTTTCAAGATTAAAATGGGATTAGTAGCAGGATCCAATAACTATGTTGAACGCATGGCCCTTAAACCGTTACTCTTTTTTTTTTCTGGAAAAGGAACTTTCTACTCTTCATATTTTCGGGGATTCACTGATAGTCATAAATTGGATCAAAAAGACACAATGTTGCCATAATATTCTTTTTTCTCCTCTACTCGAGGAAGTCTTCAAAGTTTTGGCCTCTTTTGACTACTTCTCTATTTGTCATGTCTACAAGGAGTGAAATCGGGAAGCCGACTTTCTCTCTAAAGAAGGTTTGGAGAAGGATATTGGGTCATGGATGATTATTGAAGCAAATGAAGGTTCAGAGGAGGTTTTCTATCACATGCCTTTTATAGATACCTAGGGGCTTTTGGATCCAGATGTTTAGTCTTGTTTTCTCTATTCTTATCTTATATACAGCTTTTTGATGATGGATTTTATGTACAATTGCCTCTGAATTTTGATCAGTTACAGGTTTTTACCTTTTTATTGGTGTATCTTACGCCAAGAAGTAAGGCTCTGGGTAGTTTTTCGGCTCCTATAGCAATGTTTTTTCCTTTGGGGATAGATGTTTTCAATAGTTTCTTTTGGTCTGCAAGATATACATGTCCTATTAAGTTGTATTTTGTTCCTACGGGGATGTTCATGTGTTTGGCTTCATTTTTGGGTTGATGGACATAGGAGTGATGGTATTTTTGCTAACTTTACAAAAGCTTTTTTGATGACATGTCTCCTGCCACAGGCATCATACATGGTGACATGTATCTACAAAATGTATATTACTTTTCTCCATAGATGAAATAAAATTTATGCTTTTTTCTTCGGAGTATGTATATGTATATATATATATATATATATCAATTAACTAATTGATAGCTTTTTAAATGACTATTAATATGTCCTTCCACCTTGTTTGTGTAATCATGTCACTACTTTGGGCTTTGAATCGATGATGTGTTTGAATCAGATGAGGTTGAAACCTTAGTCTAATTGAATTTTTTCATTGATGTTTTGTGAATGTTTGTTTGTGTAATGAGGATGGAATCAACATGCCAATGCACACAATTTGGCTATAATGGTGGCTTCCTTGCTAAAGGGATACAATAAGAAGCAGTCTGTATTCCTTCATTAGTTCATTGATCCAGTAAATTGTGTTTTCCTCTATTGCTTTGTGTAAAGCCTAAATTATATTTTTTTAATCAAAATTCTTTGCAAAGATCCCAAATATTACTTACGCATAGTTGATGTCTCCTAAACTAAATAAATTTGAATTCTTCGATTCATTTTTCTCGTTTTTCGCATCAGAAATATTTTTAATTTGTTTTTCTTATTTAATTTTAGTCGACCTTTCAAGGTGGCCTTCACCTGAAAGAAAAAGATTTCCTTACCACATAACATGTACTTTAGAATAATAAAAACTTTTTTATTTTTTAATGGAAAAAACTCAAATACCAAGTATTTCTTTATGTTCTTGATTGGTTAATAATTTATTCGGAGAATGAAATAGGTTTAATTCACTACCATAGAACTTTTATGTCGACTAAATTATTTAAAACTTGGAATTGTTAGGATATTTAGACACTTAGGAGTTAGTTAAGATCTACTTGGTCCAATGTGTCGTTAGGTAAAAGTGTGTTTCTTTAATATGCATTAGTATGCATTTGTAGTTAGGAAATCCGACGATCACGATATGTTCCCGATATAGAGTGTTCCAATGGTTCAGATTCTCCTCAATCTTAACGGCCATTGATCTGTTTCTTAACACTAGATTGGTCCATGATCTCTATTTAAAGAGCATGGAGGGTCATTTGTCGATGATCGATTGTGAGGAACTCTCTTGTAAAATCTCTCTGTAATCTTTTTCTTTTGCATTGATAAACTACTCCAAGTGGTCGCGTTGGATGGGGTCGTGGATGTTTCCTCGTAGGGGTTTTACCATGTCAAAACATCGGTGTGTTGATCTTTGATCTGGTTGTGTGAGTGGTTATTGAATGTGTTCTTCCTCTGTTGGAATACATGTGTTGTCAAACATGGTATCAAATCCTGTTTGAAGACTCGCTCCTGTTGTAGATCGAGATCGTGACGCCAAGTTGCCTCATCTCCATTTTCTGCCATTTCCGTACATTTTTGGGCTAAGAGGACTGTTTCATTGTGTCCAGAGAGCTCGTTTCAATCAAGAACACTTTTTGTTTCACTCGAAAAGGTTTCTATTTTCCCAAGATACGGTCATTTCAGTCATATCCGGAGGTATAAACCCTGAACACGCCATTTTTAAATTTTTGCATAGTATTATTTTGGTTTTATTTTGGTTTATATTATTTGTTTCCGGGTTGCTGCTATTTTAGATCTACATATGCTCTTTGCCCTGCGCCCTGTGCGATCTCGACAAATCAAAAACAGATAGGAAAATGTGCATTTTTCGGGTAATCTAACCAAGATCTAACCCTTGTTGTCATCGAGAAGCGAAATTTTTTTCTTGTGTGAAAAGAGTTTTTTTTTAGCACGCTCTCCAAGTTCGTCTTCAATGAAAACAAAAAAAATACCCCCAAACCTCTTGCTAAACAATACAATATGTTTTGCTAGACGATTTGGTTAAAAGTTTCCTTATTAAGTAAGAGGTTTTGAGTTCAAATCTCTCTTTTTGTTACTTTTTTTGAAAAAGTCCATGCTTCATTGTAAAGTGTATTTCACTTCAAGTATAAAAGTTAATCACTATGAGTAACTTTAATATTTTAGAGTTATTTATTTTGCATACAAATTTTCTTTTATAAAGTAACTTCATTGTAAAAGTGATCCCCACTTCTTTTTATAAAAGTGGGCCACTTCATAAAGAAACTTACACCATCACGTGGTCCTTTAGTTACCGTTTATGCTTTTTTTTTAAAGGGCATAACTTTCACATCCGAGGTTCGTTCTCACTGCCGGTTTTTTTTAAACCGCCTAATTTTTAGATATCTTTCTATCCAGATCATTTGTTTTAGTTTTTAAATCAATATTATCTACATATTTAATATATATTATTCAAGTAATCTTTTGTTTACTAGCACCAACTACTTCCAATGGAAATCTCATATGGAGGATTTATTAAGAAGTAAAGGCTTGTACTGAATTACCTTGGGAAAGGAAACAACACCCACTGATGCTGATAAGAAATTCAAATGGGATAATAAGAATGACGAAGCGCGTGGATTAATCGGAATGTCCATCTCTCCTAATTTAAGGTTCCACCTTCAATCAATTGATAAACCCAAAGAAGCTTGGGAAAAGAATGAATATGTGTTTGGTAAACACAATATTATTCGAGCACAACTGTTAGAAAATCAAGTACTGACTTTAAGTCCAAGTGATTTTTCTTGCATTGAAGACTATCTATTTAAGTTTAAAACACTCGGAACTTTATGTGAAGAATGTAGGATAAAGATAGACGAAGATCGTTGCATCTATATTATTATTTCTAAGCTAGGTAGTGCATATTTTGTGTTTGTATCTATCTTTTATGCCATGCAAGAGGATCTAGGGACAGCTTATGTAAAACCCACTCTTGAGAACTTTTTTGATGCTTTGATTAGAGAGAAAGATAAGCTTGTACATGTTGGAGTGATCAACACTGCACGTACCTACAACAAAGCCTTAGTCGTCCATCAGAAAGATAAACCCAAGTGTTATCACTAATTCTTGTAAGGGGGAGTTTTTTCATTCGAATTTGGCCTTGGAGTGGAAAAATGCAAACAATGACAAGGAGTGGGTTGAAAAACCCACTTATCCTAAGTTTGGGGCGCCAAATGTGGATTCACTAAGCAGCGGCAGATCTGGGCGATTGGAATCTACACGCCTAGATCTGCGGTCGGGATCTAATTCTGGACCCCCGCCGCCGCCCCCCCCGCCTTTCTGCCTTTAACGCGGGGGGTCTGGAATGATTGTTAATGGGCAGCGCAGGTCTGAACGGATGATATTGAGGCGCCTAGATCTGCGGTTGAGGATTGATTATGAACCCCCCTTGCTTTTCTGCCTTTAACGAGGGGGGGGGTCCCAGAATGAGGTGGTTTTGAAAGTGGGCCCCCTTCCTGTCATGTTGTCCTCTCATGTCGTTTAACCCTCTCCCACCTAAACCACTTACCACTTCCATTATCGCCTTCACCTCCCTCTATCATCTGTCCTCCACTCCGTCTCTCACCTCCGCCCATCACATCCTCCACTCACCACTGGGCCATAGCCCCTTACTTCTTTCGCTCCCCTCATACCTCTCGCCTCCCGACACCTATCCCCCCCCCGCTCTCCATGCCACGTCCACATGTGTCCTACCCGTATCCTGTGGCATTTATTGTCTAGTGTCACAGCACCACCTCATCCTTCCCCTAGCAATTCCACCTTAGCATCCACGAGTCTTGCCACTCATCTTCTCGATCGCTTCCCCTCCAACACATCTGTCCACATGGCCTCTCCCTATATCATTTCCACACCAAGCATGCTAAATCTTTGTTGCTTGGCCATCGCCCATTCACCACTTTGCATCATATATCCCATGTTAGCCTCATTCTGCCAAATCCTTGTCCTTTACCTCCGTCTGGCTCCCCTCGCAGCAGTCCAACGAAGCAGAAGTATCCAAAGGGAGACCGCCATGTCCTGCAGGTGCAGATTTGACTAGGACTTACTCAATCCCCAAGAAAGTAGTTATTGAGGTAGTTGACGGTGGTTGAACATCATCTCCTTCCATAAATAGAAGGCCGGAAAAGACATGCGCAGAGGCAGATTGTCAGTCCTTTATGACAGAGATCACGTCTGATAGATGATTGCATGAGTAATCTGCCCAACGTCTGCATGTGCAGCCTGATAGGGAAGCTCCTCAATGTCAAGCATTGATTTCATGACATGATCGTGTCTCAGACATCCAAGCCAGTCTGAGTATATGTAGGCATTTTTTCCATTTTTGTTGGTATCATTGGTAGAGCTAAGCTCCCTATTGTATGGTTTTGATAAAGCACTAATTTCTATGATTATGTATGTGCATCCAAGATTTCTTATTTAAATGACAGTCAGCTTTCTTATTCACTCTAGTTTCCTTCTAATGCTAAAGGACTTCGTGATCGACAGATTCACATGAACCATTGTGACTGTGTTATGATAAATGGTTTGTTGTAACGTTGTTATATTCCTTGGTCTCCTTGTGATTTAAATTCTAGAAGTTATTATGTTTAAATCATTCATCCTTGGGTTTCTGAAAGGCCTGACGTCTTCGGTCGACCTCTACATTTTCTCACTAATGTCTTCCTCCTGCTCACCCTTACTACAACCTACTGACTGAAGTTAGACTAAGACCTCACCTGTTCATACATAGCCCGGTCCAGGATTTTGAGTTAAAACGATATCATTCTGAGTCTGTTCTCTTTCGATCACCCCTTTATAAACAAAACGTGACATAAACTGATGGGTATCAAGTTTACTCCTGCCGCAATCCAGGAGTGACTCCTAGTGCTAACACCAAGAATCCCAAGAAGCAACATCCTCGCCATAATAACAAGCAATATAAGGGTCCCAAACCCACTCAGACAACTTCAACTCCTAATGGTGACAAAAGAGAAAAATATAAAAATAAGAAGACTGACAGACATTGCAACTTTTGTGATAAAGATGGTCATGATGAGTCCAAATGTTTCAAGAAGATGGCAGTTTTAGAAGCAGCAATGAAGAAGCACAACATGAATATTGATTCTACTTCTTCTTCTTCTTCTGCTTCTCATGGACATGCACTTTCTGCTTTTGGTTTCTCCTTCAATACAACTTCTACTTCTAATTTTGATGAGTGGCTTATTGATTCTGGAGCATATTATCATATGGCTAAGGATAGAGACATATTTTCTGCTCTAAATGAATGTAACACGAAGAAAATATTTGTCAGTGATGATAGATCTCTTAGTGTTGAAGGATCTGGAACAGTTCAAGTAGAAAATAATCATTTCAATGATGTATTATGTGTTCCACGTCTTTCTTGTAACCTTCTATCAGTATATCAAATCACTCATTAAGGTGAAGGTAAAACCGTTGAGTTTTCACCTCATCAAGTTATAATCAAGGATCTAAAAGATCCTGAGCATGTTCTTGCAAATGAAATTGTTGATGATATTACCAGGTTGTACAAGTTTGACAACTTTGGGTCATCATCTTTTTCATCAGTTTTTGTTGCTCATATCGATGACTTGAGAAAACTTTGGCATGAGTGGTTTGGTCATCAAAACTATCATTTGTTGCAGCAACTATGTAATCAACAGATGGTGATTGGTCTTCCTCGTGTTTCATGCAAAGATGGTGTTTGTGCCAATTGTGTTCTCGGAAAACATCATCAGGACAGTTTTGACAAATGTGCCTCTTAGCACGCCTTGGGCCCTTTGCAACTTGTTCACAATGATTTGTGTGGTCCACTTTCTTCTCCTTCTTTTTTTGGGTGCAATCATTTCTTAACTTTCATTGATGACTTTTCCATACGTACTTGGGTTTACGTCTTAAAACTTAAGAGTGAAGTTTTTGACAAGTTTTTTGCCTACAAGGCCCTTGTAGAAAAGAAATATGGACATCAAATTAAAAGGTTAAGAACATATAATGGAGGTGAATATGTTAACAATAATTTTACAAGTTATTGCACTACACAAGGCATCCAAATGTAACACATTATTCCATATACACCACAAAAAAATGGTGTTGTTGAGAGAAAGAACCGCACATTAAAAGAAATGGTTAATTCTATGATCCTATCTAAGGGATTAAGTCTAAAGTATTGGGCGGAAGCCATCAACTGTGAAAATTACATAGTAAATCGCACTCCCACAAAGGCTCTTACAAATATAACACTGGAAGAAGCTTGGACTAAAATTAAACCAGATGTAATTCACTTATGTGTATTTGGCAATATAGCATGGGCTCACATTCCTGACCGGAAAAGGAAATCATTGCAGCCTAAAAGTGAGAAGTGTATATTTGTTGGTTATTCTGAAGATGTCAAAGGTTACAGACTTCTTCAACCACATTGTAATGAAATTATTATTAGAAGAGATGTTAAATTTGATGAAAATTTCTTGGCCTGCGAGCCTAATTTGGTGTTTGTGCCTTCTTTGGCCTGTGAGCATAATTCGTTGTTTGTGCCTTCTTCAGCCTGCAAGCCATCTTCGACGTTTGTGCCTTCTTTTGTTCTGGTTTTCTCTTCAGATGATGACAATGAGGATGAAAATCCACCTCCGCCTTCTCACCTTCCTCCAGATGATTCCTTTGAACCATCTCTAGCTCCATCGCTTCCTAGATGGGTCCATTCAACACAAGAAGCAACTGGTGATCTTGTCAGTGATCCTTCAAATCAGCGTCGGACACGTTCACAGTTCCAGCAAGCCTCTTCTCTTTTGGCTCAAGTTTCAGATACTCATGATCCAGAGACATTTGCAGAAGCTTCAGGTCATCCAGATTGGGATACAGCAGTGAATGAGGAGTATCGTTCTTTAATGGCAAACAATACTTGGGATCTTGTATCTCTTCCAAAAGGAATAAAACTTGTTAGATGTAAATGGGTCTACAAAACTACGTATGCATCAGATGGAAGTGTTGAAAGACACAAGTCTCAGTAAGTTGCCAAAGGATTTTCCCAAGTTGAAGGAATTGACTATAATGAAACATTTTCCCATGTAGCCAAAATGAATTCCATCTGCCTTGTTCTTGCCCTTGCTGCCTCACATAAATGGGAGGTTCATCAGATGGACATTAAATCCGCATTCTTGCATGGACATTTGCAAGAATAAATCTACATGGAACAACCTCCTCGCTATGTCCAGAATGACTCTAGCCTTGTTTGTCACCTTAATAAATCTCTTTATGGTCTCAAGCAAGCTCCTCGAGCTTGGTATGCCAAAATGGACAGCTTTCTTATTGCCACTAGATTCTCTAGATTCCATTCTGATCCTAATGTCTATACCAAGAAAGTAGGAAGTCATCTCATAATCCTTTTCCTTTATCTTGATGACCTTATCCTTACTGGTAGTGACTCAAAACTTTTAAACTATGTGAAAACCAACCTTAAGAAGAAATTTTAAATGACGGACTTGGGCTTTTTGCACTATTTCCTTGGCCTTCAATTTTTGCAAAACAATGAAGGACTTTTTCTTTCCCAGTCTAAGTATGCTTGTGACCTTATTCTTCGCTTCCACATGGACAATTGTAAATCATCCCCTTCTCACCTCCAGTATGGATTCAATCTTGTTTCCACTTGTACTTCTCCCTAAGTTGATGCCACCTTGTACCATCAGTTATTTGGTAGCCTCTTATACTTGATTCATACATGTCTTGATCTTTCCTTTGTTGTTGGTCTTGTTGCTCGTTATATGCAAACACCCCATGAAATCCATTGGAAAGCAACTAAAAGGATACTTCCTTATGTCAGTGGTACAGTTCAATTCGAGATACATTACAGATCAGGGGGGACTCCCTTATTGGTTGATTTCACTGATTTAGATTGGGTCGGCGACCCTGATGATCGGAATTATACTACAGGTTATGTTTTCAGTCTTGGTTCAGGACCTGTCACTGGAGCCTATAAGAAACAACAGGCTATTGCACTTTCTTCAGCAGAAGTAGAGTACTAAGCAGCGGTAAATGTAAGTCAGGAAGCCTTATGGCTTCGATAGATTCTTTCATAATTTGGCTTCCAACAGCAGCATCCAACCAGCCTTTGGTGTGATAATCAAAGTGCCATCAAGCTCGCCAAAGACCCAGTTCAACATCAGTGCAACAAAAACATCAAGCTACACATGCACTTCATCGGAAATCTCATTCATGATCAAGTTATTTAAGTGCTATTTTTCCCTACAAAAGATCAAGTTGCAGACATTTTCACAAAGTCTCTTATAGAAGCAATTTTTTCCAAACTTCGATCAATGTTAGGAGTTCAGGAAATTTTCATTAAGGGGGGATAGTCTCTAATGCCTCCTTCCTTCTCCTATTGTGTCACTATTGTAAATCCTTCACTCATATCCCAAGTTGTTCTTAAGGGGGGATGTTAGGATATTTACACACTTAGGAGTTAGCTAAGATCTACTTGGTCTAATGTGTTGTTAGGTAAAAGTGTGTTTCTTTAGTATGCATTTGTAGTTAGGAAATTCGACGGTCACAATATGTTCCTGACATAGAGTGATCTAACGGTTCATATTTTCCTCGATCTTAACGGCCATTGATTTGTGGCTTAACACCTAATTGTTCCATGATCTCTATTTAAAGAGCATGGAGGGTCATTTGTCGATGATCGATTGTGAGAAACTCTCTTGTAAAATCTCTCTGTAATCTTTTTCTTTTGCATTAATAAAATGCTCCAAGTGGTCGTGTTGGCTGGGGTCGTGGATGTTTCCCCATAGGGGTTTTACCACGTCAAAACATCGGTGTGTTGATCTTTGATCTGGTTGTGTGAGTGGTTTTTGAAGGTGTTCGTCCTATGTTGGAATACATTTGTTTTCGAACAGAAATGAGGACTCTCTTGAGAATATTAATGCTTTCTTAAACAACCCCTTGAGAAACTTATTTTGTTTTTAAACAACCCATTTTATACTTCCCTTGCATATCAAACAACTAAATATGGAATTAAAGTGCCTTAAAACAACATCTTTATAAATGTAGTGTTGGTTGTGGAGCCTGATTATCTTCCTGATTCAGAGGTCCTTGCTTTCAGCCGTGTTTATACCCCATGAAGTATTTACACCCTAGAAGTATGTACACTCTTCCACGCGGGGGAGTGCAGAGGGGGGGTACCCCCTCTGTGGGGTCCGGGGGGTCCATCCCCCCGGCTGGGGAGTCTGGAGGCAAGTGGGCCCCCAGCGGGGGTTCGGGGGCAGCGTCCCCCGATGGGGGTTCGGGGGCGAAGCCCCCGAAGCAAAAATTGCCTTGCAAAAGTATATTGTAATTTCATTGTAAATATGGACCGTTCATTATAAGGTCGCAGATCTAACGGTAGAGATTATGTTAGGGTTTTTTGCCCTAGAAGGCAACCCTCTTTTATGAGGGAAATGTATTACGGTTATGTATGATGGTGAATATTGTATTCTGAGAGAGGAGACTGTGAGAGAAAGAAGAGGAAGTTACAGCGGGTTTTGTTGTAGGTTGCATCCCTTCATTTGTTGGATAATAATAAAGGAAGGACCTGGCAATTTCTCTGGTGGACGTAGCCCACACTGGGTGAACCACGTAAATCTGTGTCTCTCTTGTATTGTGTGTCTTCTGTGTTTTGTTTCTGCATTTGTTTTATTTTATTGCTCTGTGGTCATGTTTTTCTAACAACTGGTATCAAAGCATAAGGTAACTCGCAGGAAAAGAGGGTTCCTGGTTCGAGTGGGAGCAATGTCGAAAGATGGAAAGTTTAGGGTCGAGAAATTTAACGGCCAAAACTACCAGTTATGGAAGATGCAGATGGAAGACTACTTATATCAGAAGGATCTATTCCTACCATTGAGCGGGGTAGCAAAGAAGCCGGCGGCCATGAA
>JASDQU010011594.1:315565-325839 GCA_032191745.1 Picea mariana | reverse complement strand
CATATATGCCCCCCCCTGGTTACGCACAGCGTTCTGCATCGAGCATAGCTCGAGGACGACGGGGTTCGAGGCAATGCCTCGAAATTTTTTTTTGGGGCGGTTTTTGCTATTTTTAGCGGTTTACTAAAAATAATCCTGATTTTAGGGATTAGGGTTTTGGTATCTACGAAATACCTAAAAACATTGTATATATTGTATAGTGAATGGTGAAATTCGATATAATGAATATAAGAAAAGTTTTCCCAGCTGAGGGTTTCCGGTATAAATCTTTGTGTACTATGTGAATGAACCATTGATTAAATTTTGTTTTGCTTAAGAATCTATATGCATTGCTTTAGTTCACATGTTTAAAACTTATATCCTCAAACGATAATAAAATTTAGAAATATGGATTTGGATTAATACCCGTAAACCATTTCCCCTTTGGATTCCTCTTAAACACCCCTAGGCATTCCCCCTCTCTTGTGGATTAATCATTCCTCGTATGTCCATATCCCTAGCAGCTGGTATGACATTATATTTATTAAAATTTAGAAAATACATTTTGCATATTACGTCGTTTATCCATAGTCATATTCATATCTACATTTTGCATTAATTAAACTAGAGGATTATAATTGGGATGTTGCAATCCCCTCCCCTACAATTGTGCATCGTCCTCAGTGAACAGCACCATGTTGAAATACATACACAAATTTACATCACAATTCTTAGAAAATAAAAATTTTGCAATCTGTTTACTCTCCAAGAGTAGTCCCAACCATAATCTCTCATTTTTTTCAACCTGTTGACCCAAGGAATGTCCCCCCTTCACTTGCTTCATTCCATTGGGATACACCATTCTTTTACTAGGGCTATCAGCACAGGTGTTTAAGAATTCTTAGATGTTGTTCTGGAACTCAAGCTCTCCAAAAATGGAGTCTCGCATTTTTAGCTTATATTTGCTTCAAAATTGACAAAATTTTATGGGTATTCCTCCAGCATAGTTTCTTCATGCTTCCATGTTGCATATTCAGGGTCGTAGCAGATCCATCAAACCTTTACCATCCCTATGGATTTGTTTTGGAGCACTTTGACTTTCTAGTCCAGGATGCATACTAGTTCCACCCGAAAATCCCCTTCATTTTCCACCTGGTCATAGTCCAATCAATTATGTGGTTATGGTCAAGCATATATTTCTTTAATAATGATACATGAAATACATTATGCACTTTCATGGATGCAAGAAATGTTAGYATGTATGCAACTCGCCCTATCTTCTCTAATATTTCAAAAGTCCCACAATATCGTGTTGCCAACTTTGGGCAGCAACCCAATCTTATTGAACTTCTTTTCACTTTCACTTTAAGAAATACATGTTAGCCCACTTTAAAATCCCTGAAAACTTTGTTCTTGTCTGCATAAATTTTCTTCATGTCCTGGGTATCCTTTAGATTTTGTTTGATCCTTGTCATCCACTCTTCTATTTCCTTTAACAAATCTATCCCAATGACAGTTTTGTCTGCTAGGTTATCCCAACTCACTGGTGTGTTACACTTTCGACCATACAAAACTTCAAGTGGACTCATTTTTAATGAGGCTTGATACCCATTATTATAAACAAACCTCCCCTAAGTCAATGTAGTCTTCCCTTATTGATGATTGGTCTATCACATACATTATGAGCATGTCTTCAATTATCCTATTGGTCCTCTATGTTTTCCCATCTGACTTTGGGTGATATGTTGTACTAAGATTCAGATTTGTCCCAAAGCCTTTGAACAAACCTTGCTAGAACTTGGATGTACACTTGGAATCTCTGTATAAAACTATTGACTTGGGCACTCCATGTAGCCTGGAAACTTCCTTTATGTAGATCTATACAATGTTTGTTTCCTTGTGTGTTGTATTCACAAGTGTAAGACCTTGGGAGCTTAGCTCGAGTGCGATCACTTCCACCACAGTTCAAATCGGGCAAGCAGGACATTCAGTGCGAATGAGGAGACATAAGTCTTGATATAGGGAAGAGTTGAGGTCCCTTGGGAGCACAATGTGCCAAGGGGTGACTCCACCCAACGTGTCTTGTGACAAAATTCAAACGACGGACGGAGTGACGAAGAGTTGAGGGAAAGACTTGGGTGCTCCATTAACGAAGGAAAATAGGTTAAGGCATGGGGGTGCACTTAGGAGAGTTTGCCCGACTCACCTAAGGTATGCGTGCACCCAAGAGGATGACTCATTTTAATGGATGGGGTGCGTTGGTCCCAAGGGGCATGACAATTGATGAGCGCATGGGTTCGTTTGGGTGACTAGGTTCGCGAAGGGGCGTGACAATTCATCTGGACATGGATTCATGAAGGGGTGAAACACCCACAAAGGATGCAATAGTTGGTGATTGTGACCTTTGGAGAGACTATAAGAGAACAAGGATGCACAACCAAGGAAGGCAAGTTTTGGACAGACAAGGAGAGAAATACTACTCTACGATTCTGAGGTAGATGAAGAGGGCGAGCTCCCTCAAGGAGCCAAATCGATCCATTTGGGATGACTTATGTTTCCTTGAAGTGGATTCGTTGGACAGAGATGGGTGAGTTTCTCTTGGGACAATTTTGGCTAAGTCTATAATGCAAGTATGTTGGAAGCATGTGTGAGGCAGAACTGAAATCAGGGAAATCTGTAGAAATAAAGAGACAGAGTTTGCTAAAACGAAGAGACAACAAGTCTACTATTAGAGACACGTTAGAGGTGCACTGACAGTGGTTGTGAAGACAGTTGTAATGGATATTCTTGGTGACGATCTATTTATGAGTGTCTTGGTGAGGTAAGGCGATTCGTTTAACTCCACCCTATTATAAATCAAGTCGATAGTGCTCATGTCTTAATTTTTTCGCAATAAAAAAGACTTAGTTGGATGTTAGGCACAGTTCGTGTCACCCGCACTACATTTGTGTTTGTATTTAATTTTTTCTACAGTTCTCTTCATTTATCATGGATGTATGCATAAATATGACTAAGTGTTAAAGCAGTTAGCGAATGTCTAAGTATACAAGAGTTGCACTAGAGTAGGAGTGTGACTCATCGGTAGCCTAGAACGGAGTATGGGTGTGCTCTAGGTGAAGAGGCATAGTCTGGATGAAGTATCCTTGGTGTTTCCAAGTAGCCAAGTGAGAAACATCATGGTGTCGCATGCCCTCAAGAGGTGCACGATCCCAAGGCACACTATGGGGACATGACAACATGAATAAAATGTGTTGTGATCTTGGTCAATTTTCCACCACCATCATGATGAAATCATGTTTCTTCACTGTTTTGGGAAAGTTTGTAATAAAATCTACTGTGACCACTTCCCACTTCCATTTTGGAATTGAAAATGGTTGTAGCAGTCCTACTGGATGTTTGTGATTTGTTTTTACCTTCTAGCCTCTAGAAACTGAGGTATGTAGTTAGCCACTTTTTTTTTTTTCATTCCCGACCAAAAGTATTGGCTCTTTACAGTTGTAACGGATTTTTGATATCTTGGGTGCTCATCATATGGCACATAGTGCATATCTCTTAGCACTATATTTTTCATCTCCATGGAATTTGGCACATACACATTTCCCTGTACAAGAGGATTTCATCCTCCTTCAATTCGTAATTTCTAAATTTATGTTGTAAATTGTCTTACTGTAAGTTTTCCTTTATTTGTAAATAATATTGATCTGAATTTGTTGCTTCAAGAATTTATCTTTTAAATATGTCATGTCCATGTTGATGATTAAGATATGCATTTCATGAGCTCTTATGTTGAGTGCATCATCCACCTGATTTTCTTTTCCTTTGATATGTTTAATTTCAAAGTCATACTCACTAAGAAATTCCAGCCATCTAGTTTGTCTGGCATTTAATGTTGGCTATGTAAATAAATATTTCAGACCACGGTGGTGTGTTCTTAGATAAAATATCCTCCCCATGAGGTAATGTCTCCACATTTTTATGCATGTACAATGGTTGCTAACTCTAGATCATGTGTAGCATAATTTCTCTCATGCTCTTTTAATTTTCAGAACCCATAGCATACCACGTGATCTTTTTTACTGAGGACTCCATCGATCCCTTCCTTGCACGCATCCATTCACACTACAAAGTCTTCATCTAGATCTGCAATGTTTAATATGGGTTCACTTGTCAAAATATCTTTCAACTGCTAAAAACTTCCTTCACATTTTGGAGTCCATTCAAATTTCACTCCCTTCTTTTACAAAAAAGTAATTGGGATTGCAATATTTGAAAACCCCTTTATGAATGTTCAGTAATAACTCACAAAACCAATAAATGATCTGACCTCTATTAAATTTCTTGGCGTTTTCCATCCTCTAATGACTTCTATCTTCTCAGGATCAATTGATATCATATTTGTTGAAATAATATGCCCCAAGTAGTGAATCGTATTTAGATAAAAGATGCACTTACTTAACTTGACATACAATTTATGCTCCCTTAAAAAATTTAGCACCATTCTTGAATTTTTCTCATGCTCCTCCTCAAACTTAGAGTAGATGAGAATATCATCTAAGAAAACAATTACAAACTTGTCTAGGTACTCCCTGAACACTCCATTCATTAGACACATAAAACAAGTTGGGGCATTTGATAGTCTAAATGGCACTATCGTTAATTCATAATGCTCATACATTGTTCTAAACTTTGTCTTGTTGATATATTATTTCCTTATCCTCACTTGATGATAGTATGATCTCAAATCAATCTTGAAAAACATTCTTGCACCTTTTAGTTGATCAAATAGATCATCAATCCTTCACAAAGAATATTTGTTCTTTATAGTGACCTTATTCAACTATTTAAAATCAATACACAACCTTAAGGTCTCATCCTTCTTCTTTACAAAAAAAAAAAAAAATGACTCTCCCCAAGGTGACGCGTTTACGCATATATACTATTTATTCAAAAGTTCTTCTAGCTGCATCTACAACTCTTTCAATTCTGGTGTGCCCATTCTGTAAGTTGTCTTGGACATTGGGGCAGATCCCGGCACCAAAACAATAGAGAAATCAATGTCTCTCTTCGATGGTAATCCTGTAATTTCCTCAAAAACATCTTCAAAATATTTGAAGACTGGATGGTCTTCAATACTTTCCACTTTACCTTTGGTTGTCTTTTCCATATGGGCTACAAAAATTTAACATCCCTTCATGAAACTCATTTTCACCTGCATGGATAAACTTTCTCTAACATCTACAGCTCTTGGATTGCCTTGAATCTTTCCTTTCTTCCCTACCTCATGAATACAAGTTCTTGTCTTGTTGTAACAGTCTAGGATAGCATGGTGTTTTTCCAACCAATCCATCCTAATTAGACAATCATATGAACCCAAAGGTATAATGTTCACATATATCTTTGTGTTGAGTCCATTCATGTCTATTAAACAATCTTTAACCAACTTATTGATCTTTCTCTTAGCCCCTGTGGCTAAATAAACTAACCAATATTTCTTATTCTTACTCCTTAGCAAGTGAAATCTTTCAACAATGTTAAATTTTATGTAATTATTGCTACCTCCATAATCAATTAAAATTGCTATGGGATGATTATCGATATTACCTCCCACTTCAATCATGGGGGATTGATATTCTTCTTTCTTGTTGTTCAAGGCTGCATAAATCCCTGGTATGTTTCCTCCCATATATTCAACTATTTTAGCCTTATGAATGTTGTGGACAGTCCTCATTCTTTCTCCTTTGTGAGGGTGGTCCCTATACAATTTATTCCCCTCACATCCCCAACATTATACAGGTTGTTACCTTGGCCTTTTCCCAAAATAATATGTTGTCTTGTGCTCATTTTGAGTTGTATGTCCTTGTTGATTTGCTTGGGAGCTGTTCTTGAAAAATGGTGGCTTAAAACCTTTCTATTTTTTCTCTTTCTTTCCTTTCATATTGTCATTCCAAGTCTTTTGGAAGACCGACCTCCCTCTACTCTTCCCATAAATATGCTTTGCTTTCCTTATGGATTCCTCTAAGGTTGTGGGGTTATCATATTGTATCGTATCACTGTAAAAAGATGGTAACCCACTAAGAAACCTTTGGGTTTTGACCTTCTCATATTTTATGAACTCCACATACTTCAGCAATTCGAAGAAGCTCTTCTCATACTCATCCATTATCATGCTTCCCAACTTGAGTTCAAAGAATTATTTCATCTTTCTCTCATAGTAATGTTCAAACAAATATTTTTATTGGAAATTTCTTTTGAACTAACTCCATGAGACCCTCTTCTCATCAAGATGCTTGGTTTGCTTAAGTTGATCCCACCACATGGATGTCTATCCTTACAAATGGTATTTTTCAATTTTTGATTCTACACTTGAGGGGTAGTCATGCAGCTGGAAATATTTCTTCATTTCCAAAATTCAGGTCTCGATCTCTTCTCATTTCCTATGCTCACTATTGAAATTTGGTGGCTTGATCTTCCTGAGTTCACCTTGCAAGAAGTCTCCCTCGTGCCTTCTCCTATGTCTCCTAACATGAGACACACTTGGAATGCTCCCTAGCCCTAAACTAGCATGAGATCTCCTAGTGAATTTCTCTGGTAAATAATGGTGCCTTCTCTATCTCCTTGACTACCTGTCATTCCCATGTTCATCCCTTCTGCTATGGGATTTAGATGTTATCAGTTTTCTATCACTAGCTTCTTTCTTTGTGCCGGAGTTTTTATTGGCTTGCTTATGCAGCATGTTGAATCTTTGTAGTATCTCTTCCTAAGATTTCATAATCTTTTCATTATCAACCCTATAACTCTGCATTTCTCTCTACAATCTCCTCATAGTTACAATATCTTGTTTTCTTCTTCTTCCATTAGACTCGGTCTCAGCATTTCCCATGTTGACATATATCCCTCTGAATTCTTCTTCATGATTGTAGGACCCTTGGGAATATCCCATTATTTTGGTTCTCATACATGAACCAAATTACCTTCCTGAACCTCTAAATTTTTCAAGAAAATCTGCATGCAAATAAATTCTTGTTAGACAAAAAATATATACACATAATTCTAGAAAAGAATGCATAATTTTTCCTGCCCCCTTTAATTCCACCGGTCATCTTCTTTTGAGTGGACTGCAAAATTTCCTACTCAAATTAATTTTATGGGTTGATAGATCTATTCTCCTTCTCAACACCTTTCCATCGACTATTCATTTTTTCAATTTTGAGTTTCAAACAGAAAGCTATGGTCTTCAGCGGTTTGAATGTTTTTTTTTTTTAAACATGTATGCTACATGTGTCATCTTTCTCTCCCAACACATTTTTAGGTACCCAAAATTCAAATATGGCTTCATAGTTGACTTCTACGATCCGTGATCTTTCCATAAACTGCTCCTAGACCCCAAACTAACTCGTGAGCTAGGAGTTATGCCCTCTAGAAGTAATTTGATACTGAATTTTACCCTTAACTATTTAGGTTGTAACTTCTTCATACAAGTTATGTTCTGCACTTAGAATAGCTCGTAGGAAAAATCTTCTCGAGCTCTTTTATTTGAGCTACAAAGATAGAGTGTACCTTGGTAGATTCTATTTTCGTGGCCTTTCACTGCCAAATATATGTTGTTTAAGCCCTCAAAAATGTCCTACAAGTTTATGACCTACAAAAACAATAAAAAATTTCTGATAATTTTACTATTTATTGTTGATATGGCACTGATTTTTTCTTGGTCATCAGGCCACCGATACACTATTCTCATGGATATTCACTACCAAAAAATGTCGTATAATCCCTCAAAAAAGTTATGCAATTTTATGACCTGCAAAAACAATAAAAGTTTTCTAATAATTTGATTGTTTATTGTTGATATGGCACTGTTTTTTTCTTGGTCACCAGGCCACGGGACACCAGCCCCCTCTCGCTTCTATAAGCTTTCGGTCAACAAAATTCAGCCACTAGACACTGGAGAGTGTTGGTTACTATTTGTTGGTCTTCTCCACTGGTTTACTCTTCTTTCTTGACCATTTCAGTTATTGACCCGAGGTTCATGTCTTTCGGGTTTCCAACAAAGCCTCTAAAACTATCGGCCCTCCTAGTAAACCAGAAGATAACACAGTACATAGAATGCACTGCGCAGTCTCACCCAAGATAGCTTTAAATGGGTGGTTGTAAGACTCAGGTGTTTACAGCCTAGGATTGAGTATGAGATAGAGGTTTTTTAACCAGAGCCATGCGCTACGAATGCTGAATGTGATCTAATTATTCTTCACAGGTGCACATTTCCATTTCACAGTTTATTTCTCGAACAACATAATTGTATTCCATAACAATATATTAACTCATTCGTTAAGCATAACAATGAACTATTGAAAGAAAGTAAAGAGATGCATGCATTCATCACATTACACAGATATTACTGTGGTTCACCCCCTCCTGGGCTACGTCCACAAAGATTTGGCTCTTGGCTCTTTTATTATGATAGTTTTGCATCTCCAGCGTCGTGCGCTTACAATTCTCCTCAGATGGGTAAGATCTATATGAGGTGAACTAGATCGCACCAGGATCCACAGCCTGCGATCTAATCCTCATACCTTCCATCTCTTCTCTACCCTTAGCTCAACAACTTACAAACATAGTTCATAACATTCTTACATACCACATCAATTCATACGTAACAATGATGGAATATTACAAAAACCCAAACTAATACAAAAAACCCGTACTTCTACATAACGTCGAACCTAATACAAAAACATCAACCTCTATATGATACCTGTGTATCTGAATTTATATCTCTCGGTCTCTTCAGCCATTTACAATGTATTTCCAAAACCCTAACCCTATCGACGTTAGGTCTTCCTCCCATGCACATGTTGTTCTTCCTCCAGCTGTCGCTTTCCTTGTGCACGCTTTCTTGCATGCGCATGTGTTGTTCTTTCTCCAGCTGTTACTTTCGTTTCTGCAGCCTTTCTTTCCCATGATCGTCCTTCTTTCCACTTCGACCTGGTCCCAACAGGCCCCCAACACTGACATGTGACTCGTCCCGAGTCACCTAATCTTTTTGTGCTTCCTCGATCTCCTTGGTGATCATCTGGAACTTTTCCTTCAGCTCTGCTACTTTTGTCAATGCCTGTGTGGTCTTCTCCTTGATGGTATCCACTACCTGAATTTCCACTTCGTCGCTTAGTAATCCTGCACATTCTGCCTGTGTCTGTGTTATTTGTGTTCTAGCTCATTTTGCCTATGCGAGTACTTCTGCTACCCGTTCCTGCAATGGCTCTATTTGAGCTTGTCATTCATGTTTCTATGCTTGCGCAATGATAAGTTATGCCTGCATCTTCTTCATCTCTTGTGTGCCTTTGACTCGTTATGGAATTGGTATAGTCTTTTGCCACTGTTTGAGTTCTTGGATCGCTACATTGATCCTCTCCTCTTCCTTGTCCTAGCATTGGACCTGCGGATCCTCCTCCAACCTTGTCCAAAGTTGCGTTGCTTTATCGAAAAATTTCATTGTTGTGCTAACCTACTACTCTATCTCCTGCAGTTGCATCGTTCCTTCCTGTTTCCTTTGCTCATTTACTTCCGGTGGAGTCATTGGTGTGAGATGTTCTCGGAGATTCTCGATCTCCTTATAATACTGATCAATTGCCTGCGCAATGTGGTCGATATTTTTTGTTGTTGGGAGTTCATTTCCTTGCGCAGTGCTTGGAAGTTTCTCAAAAATTTCTCCCACTCTTCATTCCAGTTTGTTTCTGCGTTCTTTATCCTCCTGAGTTTCAGACTTGGCCTGCTCACAAAATTTTTCTAGTGCTTCCTGCTTCTTTGTTGCTTGTTGTAGCTCGACTAAGTTTTTCTGTGCACGAGACTGTAGCTCATGGTCGACGCTAACCTGTAATTTGTGTAGTTCCCTTGATGGCATCCATGTCAAGACCAATTGGATGTGGTCCAAGTCCTTCAATGGTGACTACCCCATGATTTCTTCCATACGCAGCATGCTAGGTTTGATGTAGATCATTTCATTTGCATGTGGCATTGAGTGGACTGGGTCTCGTTCTTATACCTCCACTCTTTCTTCGGTCTGTATTGGCGATGGCACTATGCCTCTTCTTCTTGTTGGTATCTGGACTTCCCCAATTTTCTTGAGGAACTGTCCCATTTTTGTCAGTTCTTTTTGCAGTTTATCCATGTGATGTGTTGCATGATCGAAATCTTCTGCTAGACAGTCCTGGACCATTATGGCGATCATTTCCCCATCGTCCCATGTGATCATATAATCCAGTGATGATCGTTCCACCTTTGATTTCTTGTGCGCGCCT
>JASDQU010011594.1:243859-262774 GCA_032191745.1 Picea mariana | reverse complement strand
AAAAAAAAAATCATAATCCACATCCTTCACGACTATATGTTTCAAAACCAACAAGAAACCTAAGGCCATAAAAATGAAAAATAAATATAATTTAACAACAAAATCACCAGTACAAAACCTTCAATGCTGATTATACTGAATCAATTTCAAGTTTCAGATTATACACAGTCGGGTCTGTACAAAAATGATCCTTGATCAATTTAAAATTAGAAAATCCAATAAAAGCCAGACCGACCCCAACCCTAACTTCAAGACCGACAAAAACTGACTATATTATTTAACATAAAATAAAAAAAAAAGTAAAAACAAAAAATTGCTTCTCTTCAAAAAAAATAAGTGCAGATTGAAACTAAGAAAATCACTTGCATGCGTCCAAAATAGAAACAATCATTGGAATTCAGAATCAAAACCCTGAAGCGCGTAAACAAATTGGGCATTCAAAATGATTATTTAATACAGTTCAAGGAACAAAAGAAAAATTTTAATTAAGATATAACGAAAAGAAATTTTACAACAAAAAATCAACAATTACACTTAAAACACAGCAGAGTATCCCTCGGCATTTCAAATAACAAAATAAGAATCAAAATCAGATCACATAAACAATGATAAATCAAAGCAAAGCACGACCAAACTTCAATTAGAAACTTTAAAAAAAGTAGTCATCAAGCCCCAGACGAAAGTAATAAAACAGCCAAAAATACAAATACACCCAAAGGACGAGAGAAAGAAGAACCATCGTCAATGTGATACCAGATCTAATACTAGTGAATACTAGAAAAAAAAAGTATAAAAATAAATATTGTACCAAGCAATATCTAAAAAGTCTAAGGGCAGAAAAGAGAGAGGAGAGACCATAATGGGCACTAGATTCAAAGGCAATGAACACACAAACGCAAGGACCCACAATATTTTTAATTGAAAAATATCAGGGCAATAAGTATAACCAGCAGCCCTATACGGAAGATAATAAACACCACGAAATAAAATTTGTATTATTAAAATAGAGAAATGAATACACCATCAAATAGACGCCAGATTCAAAACCCACGAGTAATCAAAACAAAGAAACGCAAAAACTAAAAATAAAACGACTAAGACGATTCATACATTCAAGAAATCGATGGCAAAACACCACAAAAGATTTACCATAACATGCAAAACACAACAGAACCGATCCAGCCCTTGTTCAAAGATTACCTCCGTAACACATGACAAAATACCACAAACACAACCTAACGTTTACAAAAGTAATACTGAAAGAAAGACACCCTAACCTTTACAATACGATAAAACAATACCAAGACAATAGATCTATTTAGACCCCGTTGTTTTAAAGTCCCACCCCATTTAGGCAACTAGGGTTTGCAACCTGCGCTCTTAATCCCTCTTGGTATTTGGTAAATCCAGAGATAACAACTTTTTAAACCCGGATTTAAAAAGCAAATCTCTTAATCTCCCTTGTATTTAATAGATCCAAGATTAAAATGAGTCCGTGCTGATCACCGAAATACCAGATCGTAAAAGCCCCACAAGAAAACACCGACAAAACACGAAACAATGAATAGCACAGAGCAGACATCCCTTACAAAGACCGAAACTAGAACGTGACCCCTTGACAAAAGCCTAACAAACACACCCAAAATAAAGGGTTTCAGAACTCACCGAAAACTGTGTTGGTGGGATTCATGGCGACTTGATTTTTGGCGGCATCTCCGATCAGCCGCTCGGTGTCCGTGAACGCAACATAAGAGGGAGTAGTCCGATTCCCTTGATCGTTAGCAATAATCTCAACTCGGTCATGTTGCCACACACCCACGCAGGAGTATGTGGTTCCAAGGTCGATTCCGATAGCAGGGCCTTCTCCCTTAGCCATTTTTGAAAACAGGAAACCGTTGAATCCTCAGAAGACAGAGAAAAAAAGACAATAATCGCAGCACAGCCAACTACACAGCTTTAGAAGGGACTCAGAGAAAGAACAAGAGGCGCTTTAGTCTAAACTAAGGTATGAGAATGAGAGGAGACGGGCGGGAGCGGCCTACAAATATAGAGAGGGAAGGGCCACAACCGTTTCTCGAACATTCTCGGAGTCTCCAGCAGCGTCCGGAAATTCGCGGTCAAGATTCTTCGTCGGTCGGTGCAATCGTGGCCGTACAAAATAAAGCCTATGGACGGTGGCCGCTTAACGTGGGTGTTTCCATGAAAACCGTCGATCTGAAATTTGACCGTTGATCTTACCAATAATATTTGAAATAAAAATTTTAAAATAATTGATATCTATTAATAAATAAATTAGTATACATTCATTTTAAGATTAGGTTAATATGGGTTGTTTGCATGGGTGAAAAGAGGGTGTTGATACTACTTTTATTAGGGTTTGTGTTTATTATCGGTTAGGGTTTCTCTTTGTGTTTATTCTCGGACTCGTGGATGAGTCGGCGAAACTCGTGGATGAGTCGGCGTATAAAATATCGATTAAAATTTGGTGAAAGTTTTAAATGCTTTTATTCTTTATATATTCTATTAATATTAATATGATTAAATAATGTTTTATAAGTTTAAAAAAATAATAATAAAATAAGTTAATTTTGTAACTATAAATTTAATAAATATTGTAAAAAATTTAGCATAAGCAGAATTTAACCATGATTTAAGATTTGTTTGTGATAAAACAATGATATGAGGATTTTATCTAATTATTAATTAATTCATATAGTAAAATAATGTTATTTGAGTTTTTTTTAATTAGTAATTGATTTAGAAAATCAAAATTTGATTGTTAAAAACTCTAGCTTTATGTACTGATAGATTTTGACCATTAAAGGAAAGTTCGTTACCAGATTAAATGAATATTAAGATCTCCAAACTTAAGTTCGTTACCAGATTAAATGAATATTAAGATCTCCAAACTTTGAAATGGAGATAAAATTTAATTTAAAATACATTTCTAAATAAGGATTTATAAAACTTTTATAATGTGTTATAATCACATTGAAACACTAGATTGTTTATTTATACAATGTTTATTTGTTTAATCATTATAGATATATGAGATAATGTGGTATAATCACATTGAAACATTAGATTGCTTATCTATACAATGTTCATTTGTTCAATCATTATAGATATATGATTGAAGTACAATTATAAGTATTTTGCACATACCTTCGTACATGTTAAAAATTAGTCATTCTTTATGTCAATTATCTTTGATTATAATTAACTATTTTTATAGTCGAGGGGCAATAGTTCGAATGGTTAAGAGGTAGGTCTCGTACTTTCTCTGAGTCATCATCCAAGTTCAAATCTTCGATGAGACATTTGACTCATTGTGATAAGACTAGAATGGTAGATATCCCCCGGAAGTGAGATCCCCCTCACATGTGTTTCTCTAAAAGTCTCAACCCTTACTGAATCATAAATTATCGATATATCTAACTTATAAATTAAATATACTCATGAATTATAATGAAATCCAATTAATTTAATGCAAAACCTAACCCAAATCACTTTGATAAATTATCTATTTCTCATCCCCAATATTATGATATACAACCTTATTAAAAAGTTAGATGAACAGTTTGCATAACTACTTATTACTGCTAACCATTCAAATAAATAGCCAACAAAGTCAAATAAGTGTCCACACACACCCACAAAACCCTAAAGTGATTATTCATTTCTTTCTTATAAAAAATTATGAAAAGCTACATAATGGATGGACAACAAGACACGAGAGCATAAAGAATCTCACAAATATCATAATAATAAGAAAAGTATGCAATTTTAAAGACCAGTCAATGAAAGATGAACAAAACCAATCAAAGTGCCATTTGAATGAGTGATGAAGATTGGTTCCGAAGACTCTTGAGAGGAAACAAATTTTCCTTTATATATATCAATCATAATTTAATTAGTTATAATGTTTGTGTTTTCCCTTTAAGTTGGAAGGTGATATCGAAATTAAATGTAAATATTAAAATAACTATGTAATTAGAGTAGCATCCCACTTCACATACATGTGAATTGTTTAATGGTAGGTGATAATGATATATCTCTAGTGTTCTTTAAAAAAAAAATAACTTTTTTAAGAGTGGGATTTATATGAAATACACACATAAAGTGAAAGGTTTTTTATTATTATTTTACATCAAATAAGAATATCATATAATTAAAATAATTTATGTATGAGATTTTATTATTGTGTAATAAGGAATTTTTTTTACGTAGTGATTTTACTACTTAAGTTTACGAAGGTGTATATATCTATTTCTCTTTTGGATTTGAACCTGTGATTTTTTAATAAAAATGCATGTTCTTAATTGTCAATACCATTAGTTATTAAGGTTTAGTAGTCGACTTATGGAGTGTGCATGCTTGAAAGAACAATGAGAAATATATTCAAGAGAGATAATAAATATCGTGAAATGAATGGAGAAGGTGCAAGAGTTTTATGCGAGTACAGTCTAGATTTTATGGCAGTAGTGTATGATAGGTAGTCATAGTTTTGTGGTGAAACATTGATCGATACATATGAGTTTCACATGGAGACATTGAACATTGAACGTGCGGGCTTGCTATGAGACTGCCATGTGGCAAGCCAGTGGTATAGTAGTTGTGTTGGGGGTCAAGCAAGTTGGCGAAATTATGCCCACCTATTTAACAATCGTTATCCTTGCCAATTTTATACATGCTCGTTGGGAGACCGCCACAGGACAGGCCAATGGTACAATATCTATGGTAGTGGTCAAGCAAGTTGGCAAAACTATGTCCACATATTCAACAATCATTATTCTCGCTAATTTTATAATGTCGATATATTTTTAGTGAAGAAAATAAGAAATATCAAATGAAGCTCTTTTTTATGCCAAAGGCATTCCTATTGTGAGGCTTATGTTTTATTGTGATAACCAAGGAATGCACAATCATTCATAAACAGAGGACAACAGTGGATTTTCCCTCCATCGTCCAAATCATCATCAATTTCATGTGTTTCATGCATTGAAGCATGGTCCTCAAAATCATGTTTACGATCTCAATCAAAATTCTTCAATTCTTCTTGATCCATCAACTACCACGAAGACCATGGATGCAAAATACTCTATATTTCCATACATGTGACTAATCTGGTCATTACAAACATAAGCCTTCTCTTCGACCCATACATGTCAAAAAATAACTTTTTTGGCCCTAGAATATGTTATGAATACCTAACAAAAAAGTACATTGAAGAGTATTTTCAATCTAACATGTGTTTTGACCATGTTTGCATTGGATATTCTTCATACTACTTACAAAAAGAGTCGGTGTATGGGCCAAAACATTTTGGTCGATGTTAAGGTTGAAATATAGGTCAAAACATTGATCGAAATACAGGTCAAAATGCTAGTCGAAATACAACGTGTTGAAATTGTTTTTTGTGTAAGAATTGAAGTCAGTTGTATTTTTTAGAATCAAATTATTGTCGAAATAGTTATTGCTATTATGGTCAAAATTGATGTTTCATGATTGAAAACATATAACAAAATTTTCAATATTTATGTTGAAAGTTAGGTCCAAAATCAACTTAGTTATGTCACAATATGTTATGAAATATTGGTCGAAATTTTTTATTAAAAAAATAGTTTCTCAAACCAGAGCTCAAGTAAGATCCCAACATTGAGCTCGAGTAAGATCATGGTCCTAACCTTTGCTCAAGAAGGTAAAGTGATAGTGCAAATCTTAGATACTAATATCCTAGTCATGAGTTCAAGTAATACCCTGAGCTATGTGGGCAAGGACTAGACCTTGAGCTCTATAGTTAATGAACAAACAAATTTTACATGAAAAATAAAAGCAGTCTTGCACAAAGAAAAATCAATCCCTATATCAATATAAACACAATATCATGTATTATAGAAAATATAAATGGCAAACACAAAGTCGAGAGTATATGAATGTCACTAGTGATATATCAATGTCACCAATAATATATCAATGTCACTAATTTTACAAGTATGTCAAGGTATGACCAATCATACAACTCAATATTGTTACCAATAAACAAAAGTCACAATATAATTAATATTGTGATCATGATGAGCATAGACATTAATAATAAAAGCTTGTTATGGATGAACAAGACATAGAGATTCTTCGTGTGCATCCCTAGCATGCATTTGTGTAAATATAAATACGTGGTAGCTATAAATATAGTAAAATAGTTTTTTTGAAAAATGAACGCTTCATTACATTGTTTTATAAAAAAATCTTGAATTTTTTTTCCTTTGAAAAAAAACTTTTATATTCATATGGAATATACATGTTACAATCCAAAAAGATCCATTTGTGGCCTTTACCAGGTCTGTTTCAATTTCTTGTACAAAAAGGATCAAAACACCACTTATGGCAACATTATTGTTCGTCCTTCTTCATTTCATTTCATAATACATTCCTTCAAACGAAACTTTTCCCTTCCAGGTACAAATACACAATTTTTCCGAACACAATGCCAGTGCATCTGACTTTTTCGGAAGCAGAATTCCATTGCTTCTGATTCCTCCCCATTGATATATTCATAGACTTTGAAGGTCCCAGTGGGAAGGAGTAACGCCTCTTTTGACAATTCATATGCCTTGCCATTTAATTCCCTTAAAAACGTGATGAAACGACAACCACTCAAAAGACTGAAAAGCCAATTGATGTCTCTCAGGATGGGAGCCAGTTTGATGTCTTGGACTTCATTTTTTGCTTGGCCCAGTCAATTACCAAATTGAATCACCCATAACCTGTAGCTTCCTTACGTCTTTTGTTTTTTCCATTTCAAGGCAAGTCCAGAGGGCGATAAATTCCTCCCTATTGTTTGAGCCCAGGCCCAAAGCATATCTAATAAACATATAATGTGAGTGCTTGAAGTATAGCTCCACTCCCACACCGCACTTTGGTGGATGCCCTTGACTGGCTCCATCAAAATAAGCCCATGGAATTTCAAAATCAATGGAGGGGAGAATTGGGTTGTGTGGGACTTTTTCCTTAGGGTCTGCCTTGAATTATGTTGCTTGATTAAGGGTGATAAGAATTGTAATTTTCGGTTGAAGATACTTGTCCTTGCAAGTGGCATTGTTACGGGCCCAACAAATGTTTGTAACAGACTGACTCGGGAGGCATGCGTAAAGCTTTACTGATCTATCCATGGTCCACTCTTTGAGGCTTTCATCCAAGCTCTCCTTGTTCCAGTCAGACATTGCGTCCATGTTTTCCTTGATCAAGTTCATCACCTGGGATGAATAAGGACAAGATATAAATAAATGAGAAAGGGATTCAGAGCTTCTTTACAAAGAATGCATCAATTAGGTCCACACTAACCCCTCTTCGCACAATTATCCCATCTTGGCAGTTTATTATTCAAGGCTAGCCAAAGGGTTATTTTGCATCTTGTAGGGGTTTTTGACTTCCATAGTGAAACCCACGACCATTTGCTTCCCTACAAACATTTCTTCTTGTCAGCCTTTGTATCCCAATTTTGCGGTAAAGAAACCACCTTCTGGGTTCCTAGACCAGCATAGTGTGTCCTCTTGATCATCGTCCAGAGACATGTGGTTTTCACAAAGGACACCAACATAAGACCTCCATTTTTCTACTAATTCCCTAGAGAGCCCCAGGGATTCTTTACTTCTCCATCTCGATCTTCATTTGGTCTGTGGGTTTCCCTCTCTTACTTCGTTTAGGCTAGAGATGTTGAGCACCCTTAGCTTTTGAAGTAAAGGAATGAAAAGGACATATTTTTGTCCAAAGCCCAACCAGGGGTCCTCCCCTAGTGTACATTTCTTCTATTTCCCACTTTCCACAAAGTTCAAACTCCCACCATTTTGAAGGCTTCGACCAGGACCTTCCAAACTATAGACCCTTTGGAGGATTTGGATGGATCCCTGAACCATTCGACTATTGAAATATTAGGGAAATATTTCAAATTCATCACTCGTACCCAAAGGGAATTTCCTTGAGTGTGCCTCCATAGATTTATGTCTGTCATGGCCCTAGCAAAGGGGAGAATGTCCTTTAAACCCCATCCACCAAGTTCTTTGGGCTTGGCGATTGACGACCATTTTGTTAGATAAATGACTCCTTTAGCCTTTTGTCCTACCTAAAGGCATTGGAAGCTAAGATTTCTAATCCTAGTGAACACCCCTTTTGGAATAGTTGTAATGGAATTCCAATCTAATGAAATACTTTCCAAGACTGCCTTGAGAAGGGTCAGTCTACCACCTCTAGACAGGAGCCTGTTGACCCATACTGTGATCCTAGCTTCAATTCTCCTGATAAGCCAGCCCTGGTCTTTTTTTGTGTAACAGTCAAGTTTTAAATAAAAACCAAGGTACCTGAAACCCATATCCAAGGGTTTTGTAGGGGAGGGAAATTAATTGGAAAGGGATTCAATTTCTTCTTCAGGGCATTTGTGAAATATGGAGCAAGATTTTTCCAGATTGAAAACCATACATGTTGCATCATAAAACAACTCCAAGATCTTTTTGAGGGTTGAAAGATCATTGTGTGATGCTTGTATGCAGCAAAAGATATCATCCACGAACAATATGTGTGATACTATTTCACTTTCTGAAACCTAGACCACTCTCAACCTTCCATTAATTCGTGCTTCCTTTAGAAATCTATTGAGAGCTTCCACAATGATCAAAAATAAAAAAGGAGAGGGGGGAATCCCTTCTTAAGCCCTCTTAAAGCTTTGAAAAAACGGGAAGGGGACCCATTAATCATAACTACAAATGAGGCACTTTCGAAGCACCTGATAATCTAATTTGCAATTTGTAAATTCATTCCCATTTGTAGAAGAACTAGCCGGAGGAACGTCCAATTAACTCGATCATATTCTTTGGAGAGGTCTAATTTTAGTATGGTTGCTTTTTGGCTTCTTGATTTTTACAGAGTGGAGTACCTCTTGGGCTAACGCCGCGACATCATGAATATGTTTATTCCTCGGAAAACCAAACTTTTCTTCATCTATGATCTCACTTAGAATAGGTTTCATTCATCTCACTATGACGTTAGAAATGATTTTCTAGGTGACATTGCAGCATGAAATGGGCTTGAATTCCCCAAAAGAGGTTCCATCTTGTGATTTGGAGATTAGGCAGAGGAATTTTGAATTGATGGAACTAAGAACCTTCCCATTCCTTTTGAATTCTCTTACAAGTTGCAGAAGGYCATCCTTAAGCAGGTCATAAAAGGCCTTAAAAAACTCCACTATGAAACCATCTGGACCTGGGCTCTTCCCATTTTGCATAGAGAAGAGGGTTGCTTGGACCTCTTCCTCTGAAACAACCTCCTCCAAAGCCTGGTTCATTTYCTTCGAGAATGGTAGTGGGAAATTTAAAACTACCTTCATTATTTCCCATATCGGGCAATCATCAAGGGCCTTGAAGAGGGACTCAAAGTAGTGAGCTCTCGCTTCAGCTTTTTCCTTGAAAGATCCCACCTCATTTCCTTCAGCAGATTTCCCAAATTGAGTTTACATTCCTCTTGAAATTGGAAAACTAGTGGAAATACTTTGTTTTATTATCCCTCACTTTTAACCACAACGCACTGCTCTTGAGGTGTCATGCTTGTTCTTCCTTTACTAATCATTCATTTATGATTGCCTCAAAGTACTTGATTTCCTTCAATTGTGTCGCATTAAGAGGGCCCTCATTAATATGTTTGAAGAGAGTTGATATTTTATCTTCCATCTCTCTTATGCTTTTGAGACTATGCGCCTTCCAAATTGGCACCCATTGTTTGATGGCTAACTTCACTCGTGTTAAGTTTGCAGTGAACTGGACCATAAGGAGATCCAGTTCCATAGGATTTATCTTTTTCCCACTAGACTTTGATAGATTCGAGAAATCTTGTTCCTCGAGCCATACTGGCTAATCTTCATTGGAGGGGGGTGGGGGCGTTGGGGGGTGCTTCCATTCCAAAGCTCCAACGGAGAAGGATAGGTTGATGGTCAGAGATACCACCCTCCCTTACTAAGGATTTTATGCATATTCCAGTATCCAATAAAACTTCTAATACCACAAACATATCTAATATTTTCGCTACTGCCTCCTTTCCGATCCTGAAATTTCGCCATGAAGGGGAGAGCTTTACCAACTCCACATCCACCAAGTGAAGGTCCTCGATAAAGTTTGAGAAAAAAACTCCTCAGACGATCCTCCTTTGGGTTTTCAACCCATACTTCATGTAATGAGAGTGAGAAGTTCATCTCTCCTCCAACAACCAAAAAAGGGTCTCTGAAGGCACATACAAGTTTTAAGTCTTCCCAGAAAGGAACCCTATCACCATAGGGTCCATAGATATTTAACACTGAAAAATCGCGTTCAATGTCTTTAAACCTTAAATTCACCAATAAAGTCGATCGATAAGAGGAAGAAGAGATGGATTTGAAATCCGGTCTCCAAGTAGTCAATAAACCCCCAGACATCCCATCAGAATCAATAGAACAAAAGGATTATATTTTTAGCCATGGTTAAAAAATCACCTTGGACTTCTTACCAAAACACATCGTCCCTTGGATCATGATAACATCCAGGTTTTTTCTCAAGAGGATTCTTTTGAGGGCTAATTTTTTTAGGCCCCCCAACCCCTCTCGAATTGAAGGAGAGTAGAATCATTGGGGTGGGGGTTTTAGGGCACTCCCCACTCTAAGGGCCCTCATTATGGAGGCTTGTTTACCTTTCTTGATTTCAGCTACGGTTTTTTCCTAGGTCTTGTGGAGGTGGGATTTCCTTCCTGCTGGATTTGTCTGGGGGTTCCAAAGCTAAAACTCCTTTTGAAGGATTAAATTCCTTCGATTGTCTTCCTTTGGAGCGAAGTTCATACCTGGAGGTGAAGGGAGAAGACCGAAGTGGCACCAAAGAGGGCATCCTCTTCAAAAGTTGGGGAGCCAAGCCCTGGTTAGACGAAATGGGTAAAAGAGAGGGGAAGGGGGGATTCGATACCGAGGAAGGGATGGGTGGAAGGACAGATAGAGGGGGGGAGGGAGCGGTTCATCCCCTTCTAGTTCAACAGGGAGGGAAGGGGGAAATTCCACTTCCGTTGAAATAGGATCGGGAGGGGTTGAATGGGYCTCATTGGGAGGGGGGGGATCTTAAATATATTTGCTAGTTCAAATCCATTKGATCTCATCGCTCCACCCTTTTGTGACCCTTYCATCTACATCCATAATCATTTCCTTCTCCTCGCTCAGTTCAAGTAATGTCATAATATGGACTAGGAGTTTTGGAACTTTTAATTTATAGAAGCCCTATCTAATCGGAACATTATGCCACATTTCATTTAGATYYTCAATGGCAACCTTTTAATTACAATATGGTTGCATCTCCTCCCTCTTATATAGTTTTTTGCCACCTGATCACCAAATGGACATCATCTAGAGGTTAGCAGGCTCAGACATTGAGTTATGTCACTTTTCCCTTGAGTTTTCAGTATCCTTTTCCCTGGTCGTTAGTTGTTCCTTTACAACTCGTGACCCAAAGTTGTTGGTCAGGAGTTGCTCTCTTGCAAGTCACAACAGGTCACAAACTACAGGAATGCAGGGCACAACCGGGTCTATTACTCCCCAATTAGGATTGGTTACAAAGAGATGAGATCAAATTTCAGATTTCTCATAATATGACCTCAAGAAGTTTATTGTACTTAGTGTCTAGATTTATTCCCATCTTATCTCCGTCATCCTATATATTGAGCGTCTCTCATGGGAAAAAGGGAGGAAAAGAAAGAGTAATCTTATAATGTCAGATTGAACATAGAGCTTGGACAAGGAGATTGGAAAGAGCTTCATCAAGTCATTTGATTGTTATCTTCTTATTTTATTAATATAAGATGCACATGCCTTTCCCCTCTATTTGGTTGTATGTGGTTGTTATAATCCTTGTAGAGAGTTAATATTTCCATGTTTTCATGTTATATTATTAGATCTGTTATTGATTCATACATGTTATATTTGATCTTGTGAGAGGTATTTGTTTATGTTTCCATGTGTGCATATCCACATTCGTGAAAGCGAAGGATATCTTCAAAAGAGAAAAAAACCAAGGAGCGTGCATGGACAACCGTCGAATCACCAAGTAGGATTCTTATCCTATTATCTCATAGATTTATTCATGTATGATTCAGATCCACAAAATTCTATTTTTTGTATCTCTATTATGCCTTAGGTCTAGGAAGAGCCTAAGGGAGGGAACTTCTGCAGGGTACAATTATCCTACGCTAGACCAACGACTCCACTAGGGAAGTCATTACTGTTTTTCTAGTTTCTTTAAACCTATTTTTTCAAAATCCTTGCATGTTTAAGCCCCATTTTCATTTTTGTTCTGCCAACAAGTCTTTTCCCAATCTATTTGAAAATTAATAGTCCCAGATCTAATAGATATTCCTTAGATCTATTAATTTTTGCATTTGTATGATCGTAGTCATGGGTTGCATGTGTATACAGAGGGACCCCATCCATTGTGGTCACGAGTTGCTCCTATACAGCATGTGACCGCCCAAAAATTGCATTGTGCAGTGTGACCAGTGCTTGTGGTCGTAGGTTTCTTGCGTACAACTAGCGATCGATCGCTCTATCTTAATTGACAAGACACGACTAAGCACTAAAAGGCTATTTTCTGAAGGGGCATCCTTCAAATCTACCCTAGATCTATTTTCTGTTATTTCTTATAGCCTTATAGATCTTTCCCATATTTGTTCCAACAGTCATTGCTACAACACTTTTTTTCCAAGTCATTTAATTTTTTTTTTCTTTTGTGTGACATTTGTTTGATTGATTCAAAGAACTTCTCGTTTTTGTGGGTACAGTTTGGATTCCCTAACCTTATTCCCTCAGACTTTTAGTGTTGGTGGTGCCCCTATAAGAGAGTCCATTTGTTATTAAGATCTTTTGGGTGTTCCTTCAAGTTTTCTTCCATTGTTTTAAACAAAGCAAACTCTCTTGATTTGCCATCTCATTTCCAGGTCTACTTGGATTTTTTGCTTCATTTGTAATACATCATTTTCAGATTGTTCATCATTTTTATGATATATTGATGCCCATCCTTTTTTATTTGTGTGTTGCAAGAGGTGTGGTTTTTTCTTTAGATTGGCATAATCTTTCAAAAAAACACAAAAAAAATTCTTGTAAAGAGCTTTGCATTGCATTTTAGAATAATTTGGTTAATAGTCTTTGGTGCACTAGTGGAATTGAAATTTGTATTGTCAAAAACATTTTAAGGAAAAAATTGCATTTCATTAAGGAATTTCATTCACACTAGTGCATGTATTTCATTGAAAAAGAAAAATCTCTCTCCATTTCCCTTAAGTAGTATTTCATCGAATGAAAAATTTGCATTTTCACATGTAGCTTTCTTTTGGGATTGCTCTTGAGTCAAAACACCATCAAGTTTTTCATTTTGTTCACGTTGAGTAAACAACAACCATTTAAAATCAAGCACAATTAAAATCAATTAGAACATTTTTGTTTGATAGCAAACCAACAATAGCTTATGATCTAGGGCCTTGGAATATGTGTGGAGAGTTAATTCTCCAAGGCCACCAAACGAAACTAGGACAATTAATGAGTGAAAATTCATTAGTAACAAAACAGGTTCCAGGAAAGCTCGCCTCACACGTGAGTTAAGCATTAGGTCAAGCTAAGCCAGTGGTTGAGATATCCTCTCTCCATTTGCTTGGTGGGACTACTTCATGTATTGGGGGTTTTGAGACGTGGACGTCCTCAAAGTAACTCCAACGTTCTCAAAATTTTGGGTGCTAGGACTTGACCTGGTTTTCCCCACCCACATGATAGCCTTGAATGATGATTGTTCCACCCAATCGCATTTTTTTGAAGTGGTAACCTTACTGGCCTGTCCTAGGTAGCTACACGGGTAACTGCAAAGGGGAATCCTTGTGGTACCTAAGGCAAACATTGAATCTCTGCTTCAATGAACCAGGGAGGGTGTTTGACTGAGGGCTCTTACTTGCACCTTGGGGGGATGTTGTGTGATGGTTATCTCAACTACTTGTTGTATCTTCACCGATGACTTGACATCCCATCTTCATAAGACCCTTAGACCCACTGGTTTGTTTGCTTGATATCTCAAATTTGGCTAGGTGTGTGCTCTATGTATTGGTTTCATAGTTGGTCATAGGATTGTATTTTTTTTTTTTTTGACTTATCTGTCGTGTCTGACTTAGCCCATCGTCGTTCTAAAATAATTTTTGGGTTTGGTCTAGAAATATCCTATCAAGACAAACAACTAATTGTCTAGTGACTGATCGTGTGTCCTCATCCTTGACCCAAGTTAGAAGGTCCCCCAATTTTTGTGTGAAATCTACCCTATTGTTGTCCTCGAACTCCCACTAGGTTATCCATACCCAACTACGAAGACCTCTGACCATTTTTCAAACAATGGATGAGTTCAACATCCGAAGACACCAATACTACCGATCCATGTGGAGTCGTAACCATAAGCGAAGGTCACATTAACCCTCCTTCCACCTCTCCTCTACCCGACTCTTTCCCCCACATATTAGGGAAACAATATTATCTTGATAGTGACCCTTTTTCAACATTAAATACACCCATGTTGAGTGGAAACATTGCCTCTACCACTCCAATTTCTACTCCCATGGTGTCTAGCACGCCAAGCGATATCCCAGTAAATTCGCTTGTGCCATCAACTAATGGACTTGGGAATCCACATATATCATCACTTAGCGAAGTAGGAAACCCACCTTTATCATTAATGGATGGAGTTGGAACCCCACCTATATCACCAACCACTGAAGCAGGAAATCCACTCATTACACCACCTCAAGCACCATTTTCTCTTTAGAGTCAACCCATAGTCCATCCAGTTTCATCCAATGCCTAGCCTAGCATTCGTTCAACCCCTACCTTTCGTTCAAAATCCAACATAGTACAAAGATCTGCGGCTAATCCAGGGAGAGGTTTTGTCTTCTCTTATGGTAAACCACCAACTGGCCAAAACAAACCTAGTATTGGCTTCCCATTTGGATGGAATAGGAATAGTGGAATTATTGTTGATCAATCTGGCAGAAATCCATTACCCAAGGGAAACATTGTCCCTTGGGGTACTCCCTTCCCAAGGGGAAGCAACATCCCTTGGGGTACTCCTAACGTTGGGGATAACAATACCCCTGGAACCCCTCCCTTCCTTAGAATCAACAATCCCCCTATTACAGGAAACCCCCCACTACCTAGGAACAATAATCCCCCTCGTAACGTACCCTTTCTGGGGAACATTAACATCCATGGAAATTCTCCTTTGCCTGGGGGCACCAATCCCCCAAATAATCCTCAACAGGGGCGGTGCTTATATGCCAATGGAAAATTCTTACCAGGCAGGTGGTTATTTACCTATAGGAAATCCTTATCAAGGGAGTTATTTTCCTACCTTTATTATGTATATGGGAGGGCCATACAGTCCTTTTGATCTCAACATGCCATTACCTTTAGACCAAAATCAGTTCACGAACACTCGGTTGCCATTTTTGGCTACTCTAGAACTACCCAACTTATCTAAACTCACGAACGATCCCATAGTGCACAATCCCACTTGGCCAAACGTTCCAATCAAAATTCATGCATACATTCTAAAATTTGATGGAAATACGGGAGAAGATCCCACCACACACATTACAACTTATCATCTGTGGTGCATCTCCAACTCTTTGTTGGATGACAACATTCGTTTACGTCTTTTCCCTCGCACCTTAACTGGCAATGCCTCAAAGTGATTCATTGAACTACCAACTACTTCATTTAACAACTTTAACGCTTTGGCAATGGCTTTTTTGACCCATTTCTAATTACCCATCCAAAGCGAAACAAGGACATAGCTTTTGAATTCATTACGTCAGAACACTACCACACATATCTCTGACCACATTCATGAGTGAAGGTGGAGAATAAGACTTGTTAAAGCCCCAATCCATGATCGACTCTTGGTTGATTGGTTTACAAAACCATTATTGCCTCCCATCGCTAAAGATGTTTCCATGTTTGGGGCCAAAATTGAGGAGTAGGCTATTCGTCATGCCCAACACTTAGATTTGATTTATTCATAGTTAGGTAGACTAAACAACCCCATGCTCCTTGACCATCGAATGACACTCCTCAACCAATGCCTGGACCCCATGTCTAAGGTGTGGTTAGTCCTGTCTCTTTCCCTACAATTTCCTAGTTGACTAGGAAGCTTAGTCAATTGACCGCAGCTAGTAACCCCACCTCTTTTGCACCCACAACCAATACGACTTCAGCCCCTGCTCAGACCTCTGAGGTGAACACAATGCAGTCCACCACACCGAAGAAATCTCAACAATCTGGAGGGAAGAAGAAAAAAAATAACAATAACAAAAATAATAATTCTTTTGAAAAGACAGGCCATCAAACCCAAGATCTTAATGCTAGGAGTAAAAACAAAAGAAAGGTAAAACATTTGTGTATGGTGTGTAAGGAGTACTACTTTACCAAATATTACCCTCACCTTGTTGAGGTCCATCATTATCTTGAGTGAGGGGGATCTCCTTCCCAACTAGCAGTATTAACCAATCCTTCCCACCCCCTGGCAACAACAAATGGTTGCACAAGTTCTTGCACCTCCAACCGAGGGCAATGCAAGGTCCTCAATTGTAAACATTATGATGGTTAAATATACGGTGGCACTATCCACTAAAGAGAAAAGAACAATGTCACTCCCGAGGGGGAAGCTTCATCTAAGGATCCTCCATCGACTTCACCACCTGATGGCCCTCTCACATTAGAGAAACCAACTTTGAAACCTACAATCTACCCTTCAAAAGGGGTACTTCAACGAACTACCCATAACTTAAATACCTAAGCAACTCAACATTACAACATAGTGGAAGATCTCTCATAGGCACCATGTGCCATGTTGGCACTCGAAGTATTGCAGAGTTGTCCTTCACAACGGAAAGCCTTATTATCAACCATAGGTGGAATCGACCCTTCAGAGTCAAACATTGTTTCCTTCGACATAGAACAAAATGAGTCACATCTCTCATGCCAACTAGCATTTCAAATCACAGTTGGTTGTCATAACAAGAATATATTTTGTACGGTGATCAACAAAGGAGTGACTACTTGAATTATGTCTTTGTCATGTTGTAAATCCCTTGGTTCTCCTCAACTCACTACATCTCAAACCATCTTAAAAAAATTTGATGGACACTTTTTCAAACCCCACAGAATTCTCACCTCTTTATCCATTGAGCTCAGGGGCAAAACTGTCTCTGTAGAAGTCGAAGTGGTCAATGCCACACTCGACTATAATCTGCTCTTGGGTCGTACTTGGTTCTATGCAAGGAAAGTTGTTGCATCCACTATCTTTCGTATCATACATTTTCACCATCAAGGAAAGATAGTCGTCGTCAACCAACTCAATTATTGCACACCCGACTTGCGAGCTAATCCTAGCACCAACGTGCCTTTTGTAGGTGATTCATCTGGGCGTATGAAGGTGTCGGTATATGTATGTTCAAAGATTCATCTATTATGGGGACATTACCCCTTCCTGCACCCGATACTACCAATGTATCTCCTATCGACATGATTTCATCATTTACCAATGGATCCCACGGGTCTTTTGACCCTTGGGTGGTACCTCCTCTTGAAGATGTTAATAAACAAGAAGCATCCATGCCACTCACCGTGGTCAAGATTGTCGATTTGAAAATCCCATCCACATCCGTTGATATTGGTCAACAACTCCATCCTCATATAGTGCGTGATCAACCTACTCCGCCCATATAGGTTGTTCACATGATTTCCTAGATACTAAGTTGCCTTCAAAAGAGGCCATCTTTGAAGTCATGGCATCCATGGAAAATCCCAGGGAAGATGAGAATCACCGAGAATCAATCCTCCCTAATTCGTAACCGATGAGAGTTGACATGATGAGTCTCGATTTGGTACTGGGGACATTTGTTGGGGCATCCAGTGAAACCCCTACTCTTAACCCTTTTCCTCCTCGTATTTCCTTTTCAAATCTTGCCAATGAATTTTTTGCTTCCCCTTACATCGAAGATTTTTGTTTTGTACTTCCTTAATGTCTTGATGGATCCCATCAAGGAGCTTCCATAGCTCACGAAACCACTCATGATGAGTATCTTAGTATCTAGAAATTCATTCCTATGTGGCATGACCCTGGCATGGTGTGCCATATGATGCCAACAATGGCTCATGAGTTCCTTGATTTTGAAAAAGATCATTGGGTTGAGCCTTGCAATGGGCTCTACTTTGTGTAAATCATCAATATGCACAGTTCCTTGTACATAGGTTTGTGGTGTGAGTGATTTTGTATTGCATATATCATATCCAAAAATCTAAAAATATTTTCTTTTTTGAGATGTCAATGTGCATTTTGACCTTGGAATCTAGTTTACATATGTTGATAGTGTTGATTAAGGTTGGTTGTCATTGATGTCAACCCTTGAAGAAAGCCCTGTATCGCAAAGGTTTGGGTAATGGACCCAATATTGTTTGATGTAAATATGACTCATTATGGTTTTGTCATGGTTGATAAGAAGTAAATATGGATGAACTCCAAAGTGGTCCCCTTATGGTGAAAGCCCTCATGGGAAGACGCTTTGTGGAGTAAGAGAACCCATGCTTAATTGTGAAATAATGAGATGAAGGAAAGTGAAATTGTCAGGGAAAATATCCTAGATGGATAGTGCTTGTCATGTCATTTCCGGTGGTATGTGGAACGTCACATAATTCCTCATGGTTAGAGAGTTATGGCCATGAGAAGTTGGAGACCCTAGGTTTGGGTAATGGACCCAAGTTTGTTTGATGGGTAACAGTATGAGTTATGATATATTTTCAGATAATACTATTCTATATGGATAGTACATGTCATG
>JASDQU010011594.1:211626-224888 GCA_032191745.1 Picea mariana | reverse complement strand
GGCCATCAAGACATCTAAGATGATTTGAATGCATATGTTTCTTAACACCTTTTTCCACCATGCCTTTTGACCTTACACTAGATGCCACAAATGTTTTCCTCCCAAATATTGATTCATAATCTAGGGTTCTTTAATTGCAAGGCCACCATTAACTACATGAGAGGTAATCATGCTCCACTTTATCAGATATAATTTTTTGGCATTTGACTTACCTACCTACCATTAAAAAATCCTAATCAATTACCCTATTTGTTACATGATCCCCACAAGCGCTAACATAACATAACATTCATATATCGACAAGGACGAGAGAACAACCTTTATCAAAACAACTCTCCCAATTGGATTTAATGACTGTGATCCCCATTGACACGTTTTCTTCTTGATTTTGTGATGAATACCTTTCCAATCAACTGCTTTAGGGTTTTCGAAAAAGATAGGGATCCCAAGATAGATAAAAGAAGACCAATTTAAGGTGCACGAGAAATCTAGAGTGTTGGCTATAGAAGTAATACGATGAAGTGAGGTGTTCCAACCATAAACATAGCTAGCTCTTGTGTTTGTTAACACAACTCCTAGAAGCATTCAAAAATATATTAAGAAGAGCTTTAAATCTCTCTGTAATCGTAGAAGAAACCCCACCGAGAAGTAAGGTATCATTGACAAATTGGCAGTGATTATGTTCCTAGGCTCCTCTCACGATTGAGATTCCTTGCAAAGAGATGATCTCTCTTTCACATTCCAAACTTCTACTTGGCGAGTCTACCATAATGATGTATACAAAAGGTAATAGAGGGCATCCCTACCTTAAACTTCTTTTGCTTTGAAAGGAGGAAGATGGTTTGCAATTTACAAGAGGAGCAATCCAAGGTACTCCAACACAAGCTTTTATCCAACAAATAAAGTTCTTAGAAAATCCTCTTTTTGTTTTAACTACACAAAGAAAGGAGATAAGTACCTGATCAAAAGCATTGGCCATGTCCATATTGATGACCATTCCTTTCTCTTTTCTGCATCTATTGGAATGGATACCCTCTTGAACCATGATGTTGTTGTCATAATCTACCTTTTTTTGATAAATCCCCCCCTAGTTCTCACAGATGATTCTCGGTAGGATCTTCTTTAGAAAAATGGCAATAATTTTAAAAAGGATTTTATGGGATGAGTTACATAAAGAGACAATAAAAAATCTTAAAAAAGGAGGATGGGTTAGATTCTTTAGGGATAAGGGAAAGAAAAAAGAGTCGGTATTTCCACCTATCTTGTGTTTTTTTATTGACCACTACATAATTTTGTATGTCTCTCTTAATAATATCCCAACACACCCTATAAAAGGAGTTGGAGAATATGACAAGTCATGGTTCTCTCTCGAGCTCAAGGCCCCACATCACTTATAAGACCTCCTCTTCCTCTATTGATTTGTCTAGTTGTGCATTCTCTAGGTTGGAGACAAGGCTGAGGATTTCTCGTGTCATTTGATCAATAATGTTCATAGTTACATCTTCCTCCTCTGTGTATAATCCTTTGAAATGTTGATAAGCTTCATTTTTTATTTCTTCAAAGTCGAAAGTTTTCTCTCCAATGGATTTTTGGATTTCATTGACATTATTTCTTGTATGCCATGCTTCAGACTATTTATGGAAAAAGGATGTGTTTTTTATCTCCTACTTTCAGCCAAAGGCTTCACGATTTGATCCTCCAATACTCCTCCTCTTCCCTATGAGCAAGATATATTTTCTAGTTGATTCAAAATGGATTTGAACACAAGACAATGGTTGTAAGACTTAATACCTAAATGCAATTCAACAATTAATGAGGGTAGGAAAATAATAAAATACAATGAAAGTGTTAAAAATTAAATAAGACAAAAGAGAGGAAAAACAAATAATTAAATAAAGTAGAAAAATGAAAACATGAGAGGAAAAGAGAGAGAGGAATGGAAAATGAAATGTCGATCTCTTGGCCTTCTCATTACCCCTCAAATCTTGAATATCTTCTTGTAACTTGACTCTCAAAGGGTCTTTTTGGCTAGGAGGAGAGAATGCAAAGAGAATGAGCTATGTGAATTTGTTGAATAACCATTGATCAAAGTGATGGTGTCTTCATTCATGTTGGAACATATCACTCTTTGTTCATAAAACTGGAGTAATACATATATATTTCTTAATTGTTGGATTGTATTTCCATGCACATGTGTAGGTATTGGGTAACTCTGCCACTTGGTGTTTCTCAAGTTGGATGATTAGTAGCTAGATGGTGTGGTGATCATTTAAAAACACGAGGATATATCCATTGACTTGTTTCAATCAAGAAGCCAATGAGACCAATGAACCAATCATCAATCAAGCCACTGTAATCAAAACTTAACGCACACAAAGAACCATGATAGTGTCTCGACCTCAAGCAACTTGAGAGATCTAGTTCAATTTTAGATCAATGTGGAAAGGGGTTGCACTGAAAACAAAGTTCTTAGTGATAGAATAATTGTAGAGCTTTGATTATTATTGCATTTTCAGCTAGTGGTTGCTTGTGTGTAGGTTACACTAGAGAATAAGCCATCTCACCAACCTTGAGTAGTGTTGTAGACTAGTTACACTCATAAATATGATGAGAAGAGAAGCCTTGTAACCATTGTGAAGATTAATATCTCTATCCAAGACTGAGAATAGATAACATAAAGTGAATTATGCAAAGTATTCATGTTGGTGAAGTGAGTGGGGTATAAGTCCCTCATTTACGGATCCTTGACCATGACACAATTTCCAAAACTTTGAAGATAACATAGACCTAGAATGGATAAAGCAAAAAGAGAAAGCTTGGAATATTTGTAGGCCATCGAAGTTTAGCTTCAAGAAGAGAACAAGCACTTTAAGGAGAAGGTATACATGTATGATCGAAGGATGGTAGAGATGGAGAAGGAACTTGAGACCTCTCGACAAGACTATTGTCATTGCTAAAGAATCGATCTGATGAATGCCGAGATCCACTCACTATATGGTTATGAAAGATTGGCACAAGAGAGGAGTGCAACTTGTGCAATTGGGAGAGAAGGTCATCCAGATGGATAGTTGACAGGAGGACATGCTCACTCAAATGACGACTTAGCTGCAACTGGAGTTGGAATATAAGGAGGAAGCATTGGCAAAGCTAGAAGCAACTATTTAAGAGACCAAGGAAGCAAATCCACCTTCTATTTCCACTATAAAGGCCAACACCATGATTGAGACAAACTTGGTAATATCACCTTCCTTAGACATTTCTCAAGAGCATTTTGGTGAGTTTGAAAAGCACATGTACGAGGCATTGGTTCAAAACTATCAAGGAAGATGGGATACAAAGGATAAGAGATAGGAAAGATAATTCAAAGCATCATAAGCCTTATTTTAGCTCCATAGAAGGTCAAGCATGAATGCCTAGATTTCGATGGTGGAAACGAAAATTCCATGGACAACAAGATCACATTTGTGAAGGAAAAAGACATAGTAAAATTGTCGTGCTTGTCGAAATAAAAAACAACAATGAATGAGGGTGGAAACACACCACCACTCCATCCTTGCTGTGGGATTGCAAAAGGGTGATGATGAGAAAAGTGCAAAGACTCAACTTGCACCAACACTTAGAAGAAGTGGAAAACATATTAGTTGAAACAAGAAGAAGAAAACTAAGAGGTATGCATCAGGTAAGACTTCCCTTATTTGTCATTGTTGCAGGAAGAAAGGCCATAGCACTGCCAATTGTTGGTACTCAAAGGCATGTTCATTATGTGGGAAGAAAGGCCATCTTGAGGCATCTTTCTAGGAGAAGCAAGCCACATGCCATGGGCCAAATTGTTTTAAAAGGGGGAATGACAATAAGACTTCCCCAAACCAACAACAACTTCAATGGCATGGGGAGAAAATGAGTATCTCAAGCAACCCATACAACAGTGCTAAGAACTTTTGCCACTACTGCAAGTTGTGTGGACATTGGGAAGCAAAGTGTTGGTGACTTCATTTTCAAAGGTTCACCTTGGAAACTACACAATGAAGAGAAGATTGTGGAAAGTGAAGCCTAAAGGAGAGGGCTCCCTGGCTTAGCATCTCAAGGAGAAAAAAGTGTCCATAGATATTCAGTAATGCAAGAGCTTAGCTTCACCAACGAAGCAAGCAATTGTTCGGTGGAAGCAAGAGAGAAAAAAGAAGGATCTCAAGCATGGGCTAATGTTTCATTCAACAATCCAGTTGAAGAATGACTTGTTAATAGGAACCAACTTACCAATGACCTAGTCTCCTACAACTAGCATGTATGGGCTTGTAAGACTACATTCAATGCATCTAATTCCTTGTCCATGGTGATAAAAAGTGAAAAAGTGAAGCACTCGCACACTACTTGAACAAAGCTTTACATGTCTTTGTTTAATAGAGGAATGAAGGAATTATGTTTGACTTTGCAATAGAGAATTATTTCCATAGCGAGAAGTAAATGATCCTAGAAAAAGAGGGCAACCGACACTTCAATTCATTAGGTTGTTGCGTGATTGCATAACAGTCAGGATCTCACTGAACAAAAACAAACCAAAATTAAAATTGGTCATCATTGGCTACCGAGATAGACCATCTCTAAGTCTAAGAATGCAAGAGACTTGCATGTTGAAGATGGTAATGAATTTTGATTCCATATTTTGGATACGAGGATTTCCCAGAGCCGAGAGCTAGTGCACAGACTTTTGAACTACAAGGAAAAGCGAGCCAAGAAGTAGAGCTAGAGCCATAATTGGAACTAGAGATAGTTGCGAACCAAATTCAAAGATGTAGCTAGGAGCCATAGTTAGATCCATGTTCAAGAGAAGCAAGTAGAAGGTACATTGATTCAAATTGGTTTCCTATGAGATTTTAGATACCAAAGAGCCTCTTAATGGGAAAGTGTCCTTCGAAATGGATCCAAACACAATAAAATGGTTGTAAGACTCAACCTAAATGCAATTCAGTAATTGATGAGGGTAGAAAAATAATAAAATACAATGCAAGTGTTAAAAATTAAATGAGATGAGAGAGAGGAAAAGACAAATAATTAAGAAAAGTGATAAAATGAAAATAGGCGAGGAAAAGAGAGGGAGGAGTGGAAAATGAAAGGTCAATCTCTTGGCCTTCCCATTACCACCCAACTCTACTATATCTTGTTGTAACTTGACTCTCCACAGGTCTTTTGGCCAGGAGGAGAAAATGCAAAGGAGAAGGAGTTGTGTGAATTATTGAATGGTCATGGAGCCATGAACTGCAGTGTAACCTTAGATTACCAAAATGAAAGTTGAGCAACCATTGAATGTTGGTTTCTCCATTTGAGTTTCCAAGGTAAAATTCTTGTGGTCATTGTGATGGATTGTTGTGATTATGAGTACTTTATTGGTGTGTGATCTCTCTGTGGTGGTTTTGTTATTCTCATCTATGTTTTAATGGTTTACTATGGAAAATGTAGACTGTTGAAGGTTAATTCTGTTGAGAATCAATGTTTTCACATTGTCTTGCTAAACACATTAACCATGAAACTCAAACCATCCAATTAATTATTCTCACTAAGATCTATGGCTGCAATAGTATGGCTATTGCAATTACTTGCATAGTTTTTTTGTTTATGTTCCTGTATAACAACAAGTAGTGGATTATGGAGACCATTTGCACTCAGACAAGCCATGGGCATTTTTTAACAAGCCTATACATAGAAATTGATGAAGGATTGAGGCTATATGCATCTCCTATAACCCATCAATAGTCATTTCCTAAAGTTTGAGGGTATATGCATCAACAAGGGTGGTCTGTACTATGGAATATGTGGTAGTCTCCTCGTTTGGGATTGTTCGATTAGATGAATGCCTGTAGGAGAAAATGAATGGTTGAATTGGTAGTGTGTGCTTTAATTCTCATGTTTCATTAACCTTTGGACTTTAACATTGCCAATGTTGCAACTCCAACACCAATCATTGGCACCTTGTTGAGTTTGTCTTATCATCAATATGTTTGGCACTTTGTTGTTTCTCTTATTTTTCCTTAAAATATGGAGCCATTGATTATATACATTTCTATTACTTGTATTAAGCTGGATTATACTCATATAGGCCTTGATTGGGAGTGAAACCATTCCAAAGCAAGCAAATGGGCACTAAGCAAACCAAAATACAAAACCAACCATATATAACAAATATGTAGTCATTCCCACATTAATTGTTGAGTTTTAGAGGAAGAAAATTATTTGGTAGTTGTTGGCCTCATATGAGCCTATTTATTCACATATCTTGTAGGGGAAATACTACCTTTTAACCATCGTGTCCCTGTTCTTACTCATTGTTGGAGCAATACATTATACTTGATGTTGGTTTGACTTTAATGTTGGAGTAATTAATTATATTATTATTGGAGTGTGTGGAAATGTCGCCATTAATCAAAAGAATGTTGTCCTTATTCGTGCTGGAACATATCACTCTTTATTCATAATTGGAGTAGTACACATATATTTCTTAATTGTTGGATTGCATTTACATGCACATATGTAGGTGTTGGGTAACTCTATCGCTTAGTATTGCTCGAGTTTGATGATTAGTGGCTAGCAAGTGTGTCTGTCATTTAAACACTCGAGGAGATATCCATTACCTTGTTTCAATCAAGAAACCATAGACCGATGAACTAATCATTAATCAAGCCACTACAATTAGAATTGAAGACACACACACACACACACATAACCATGATGATGTCTTGACCTTGAGCAACTTCAAAGATCTAATTCAATTTGATATCGACGTGCAAAGGGGTTGTACCAAGGACAAGTTCTCAATGATAGAATAATTTCATAGTCTTGATTATTAATGCATTGTGTTACAGGTTACACTAGAGAACAAACCATATTACCAATCTTGAGTATTGTTGCATAATAGTTTCACTCAAAACTACAATGAGAGAAAAAGACTTGTAGCCCTTCTGAACATTAATATCTTTTTCCAAGACTGAAAACAAAGAACATAAAGTGAATTACATAAAGTATTTGTGTTGGTGAAGCAAGTGGGCTATAAGTCCCTCATTTATGGATCACCGATAGAGATTTTTCTCTTCCAATTTGTTGGGTTATCTCTTTTTGTTCCATGTTTTCTTGAAGATTTACTAGCTAGCAATGTAAATATTTTCTTGCCACTGCCAGTTCCTTCTAATTTATTTTAGCCTAGTCCTTGAGGGCAACCTTGGTGGATTTAAGTTTAGACTCCCATATAAATTCTAGGGAACCTTTTAACTTTTGAGCCTAGATTTCAACAAATATATCAACGGTTTTGCCTGCAAGCAACCATAGGTGATTAAACTTGAAGGGAAGGGGGCTGAACTCTCTTTATGGGAAGATCAATAAGGAGATTAGGCGATGATCTAATGTCGTGGAAGCAATAATAATAAAGGAAATTTATCGATCTTCTTCTAGAAAGTGCCCATGAAGGAGGAATCTATCCAGTCTTGTCGCAATATCACTTAGTCCAACTTTGCTATCTAATCAGGTACCTCTTCTTGGTTTTACATCCATAAGATCCCAATCAACTATGTATCTTCCACCTTTTCCCTAAACATATCATGGACATAGGATCCTCTGCATTTCTCTTCTTATGCTAGCACCATGTTAAAGTCACCTACCATGATACATAAGTCTATCTCATCTTTCTCTTTCATATCCTCAATTGAGCTCCAACAATCTTGTTTTTCCTTGTATTGCCTGAGGGCATAGATGTTAAATATCTTAAAATGCTCACTAGCCTTACACTAAACTAAATATGTGTATATCGAGGGTTGCGGACATGTAATTTGATTTCCCTTTAGAATCTTGTTATTCCAAACGGTGCAGATCCCTCATAATGCTCCTCCAGATCTTATTGCTACTCCTTCACTTCCTTTCCAATGCCTCTTGCTTGCTTCCATCATTTTTTAATCTAGTAGCTAGGTCTCCTAGATTAGAAGAACATTTCCACCGACACAAGTGCTCCATGCCTTGGAACTATAGCGGGCAAAATTACTTCAAGGATCTAGTGTCTTAGCAAGTTTTGATAGGTGTAGTTTGGGGGGAATTTAACCAATGAGTTGATTAATGCATGGAAGGCAAAGGCCTCGACAGAGGGAGGGGAAGAACCCCCTCCAAGAGCCAAGTCTAGGAGGGCCATCAAAAGGGACTAGTGCAAGGGGGACGACTAGGGTTATAGAAGAGTTAGGGGGGTAGAGATCCTCACTTTTTTCAGCCTTCCTTTAATCTAGAGTTTAACATTGATCTCAAAAATGGTATTTGAATAAATTTAAAGAAATAAAATAGTTGATATCAATAACACTAGATTTATTAATCCTCTGCATAGATTAAAATACTTGAATTGTGAATTGCAATTTGGTTAAGTAGTGTTAATGGTGGTATGCTAGTTGACAAAAGAAGGGTTTTGATATTGCTTCCACTAGGGAGATTTATTAATCCTCTACATAGATTAAAATATTTAAGTTGTGAATTGCAATTTGCTTTAGTAGTGTAAATGGTGGTATGCTAGTTGACAAAAGAAAGGTTTCGATATTGCTTCCAGTGGGGCTTAAGTTTTTTCAATGATAAAATATGTTTTTGTGCTTGTAAATGTGCTAACTTACACAACACTGATTAGGATTAGGTGCAAGTCATGGACAATACATGTATATGGCATGTAGCCTCATGCACGTCAAAACATGTCCATTCTTTATGTTGAATACCTTCAATTAAGATCACCCTTATGCCCCCAACACAACAATAAACAACCCTAACACAACGTTAAGGGCAATGCCCCTAATAATATTTTATTATCAAATATTAAAAAAAAATATCRATATACCCTAGGCCAAACAACAACATAACATACCCACAAAACTCTACAATGCTACAATGATTAGTTCATTGCCTTCTTATTAAAAAGAATAATATGAAAACTACAAATTGTGTGGACGACAAAGACAAGTGAGTGGAAGGAATCTCAATGATGTGATAACCACGAGAAACGCAAACAAATATAAAGACTAGTCAATAAAAGATTAACAAAACGAAACCAAAGAGTTATTTATGTGATTGAGTGATGCAAAAGACTTTTGGTGGGAAACAACTTATCCGTTTTGTCAATAAATTTTTCTAACCACAAATATATATCATATTTTATTTTATGAAGTTCATGTTTTTCCTGGCTAGGAAAGTGATTTCAAAATTCCCATGACTAAGAAGGCCATTGTCAAATACTCGTGTAATTCCTAGCCACAAAATTAAAGTCATGTCACACTTGACATATTACATATTGGTAGGTGATGGCCACAAATTAAAGTCATGTCACACTTGACATATTACATATTGGTAGGTGATGGTCCTATATCACTCATGTTCTTACGAGAGAATAGTTTTTTGGGACTTATATGGAATCTTCAAATAAAGTTAAAATTTTGATAACATTCTAAGAAAATATTTTTTTCGGTAAGTGGGAATCATACGGAATCTTCAAATAAAATTAAAATTTTGATAACATTTTCGTAAGTGAGGTTTATATGAAATCCATAAATAAAGTGAAAAGTCCGATATTTATCTACACCAATGCTGAAAAAGACCCAAAGGCCTTGAATGTTAGAAGTAATGGGCCATGTGAAAATGGATTTGTTTTTGCATAATTTTGATTTCTCAAACGTTTTAGGGTTTTCGCTTAACCCATCTCATTTGCATCTCGTAAATAGAGATGAGAGAAAGGAAAAAATATGTACAAAGTGGTTGGCTTATGGAGTTTGCACTCTTTAAAGAATAATGAGAAGTAAATGTAAGGGAGAAAATAAATTGAGAAGGTGTGCGAATTTAATGCCGTGTGGATTTTAACTTAGAGGCATATGATGGTGGTCATAGTTTTATAAGGTAAAACTTTGATTGTAGAAATGAGTTTTGCACCAATAGGTAGGTCTTGACTACATGTGTTTGTTAGGAGACCATCACATGGCAAGCCAATGGTAGAACAACTTGGTAGTGGTTGAGTAAGTTGGCAAAATTATGACTACTTATTCAACGATCATTATCCTTGCCAATTTTATAATGTCAGTGTATTTTTAGTAAAGTAAATAAGAAGCTCATTCTTATGCCAAAGATATTCCCATTGTGAGGCTTATGTTTGATTGTGATCACTAGGGAGCGCACAATCATCCATAAGTAAAGGACAATAGTCTATTCACCCTCCATCATCCAACTCATTGCCAATTTTACGTCTTTCGATAATCAAAGCACAATCTTCAAAAATATGTTTACAGTCTCCACTACAATTCTTCTTAAGCCGTTGGTTGCCATGGAGACCCTACTCAACGTTATTGACTTTTTCTCAAAATTATATCTGCATATTTCTTTAACAACTCGACAGATAGCTCAAGACCAAAAAGTGGCTCTCCACACAACTTCTCCATGTATAGAAAATACTATGAATATGCATACATGCCATTGACTTGATCACCACAACATAAGCCTTATTTATGACCCATGCATGTAAAAAAATAACTTATTTTGGGCTTGAAAGATGGTAAGAAATACCTTATAAAAATTACATTGAATGATATTCTGACATGTGCTTTGATTGTATGTGTGATAGATATTCTTCATAATATCCACAAAAGGCTCGTTATATAGGTTGAAAACATTTTGGTCGATGTTAAGTTTGAAACCTAGTCGAGTGTTATACAGAACAAGTGTTTTTTCCCCAATGATGAAAGTCAAAATACATTTTTTTACATTGAAATTATAGTCGAAATAGTTACTACCATTATGGTGAAAATTGATCTTTCACGATTGGAAACATATAACAAAATTTTGAAGATTTAAGTTCAAAGTTATCTCTAAAATAATCTTAGTTATGTCCTAATATCTTATGAAATATTGGTTTAAATTTCTATTTAAAAAGAACTTTTTGGTCCTAAGCTTAGGTAAGATCTTGAATTTAAGTTCAAGTAAGATCTTGGTCTCAAGTTTTGTTCTAGTAGGTAAAGTTCCAGGGCAAAACTCAACTACCAAGGTTGTTAGGATATTTAGACACTTAGGATTTAGTTAAGAACCAACTTGGTTTAATATATCTTTGATAAATCATGTTTCTTCAATGTGCTTTTGTAACTAACTAATATGATGATCGCAATTATGTTATGAACATAAAGTGATCTGATGGTTCATCTTCTCCTCGACACCAACGACACTTTATATGTGACTTAACACCCAAGCAGTTCATGATCTCTAGTTAAAAAGTATGCAGGGTCATTTGTTGATGATCAATTGTGAAGATTCATATGTAAACTATTTTGTTTTTGCATTAATATATTGTCTCAAGTGGTCATGTTGGTTGGGGCCATGCGTTGTTTCTCTCCTTGAAAGTTCCAAACATGTAATACACTAGTGTACTGATCTTTGAACTATTTGTGTGAGTGGTTTCCTTAAGATGTTCGGTTTGTGTGGAAATACCACGTTTATCAAACATGGTATCAAAGCTACTATGAAGATCCACTATTGTTGTTGATCGAGATCCTGAACTTGTGTCACTGCCTGCATCAAAGGACTTATGGATTCTATTGTTTTTTAACATTTTTGGGTTGTTTGAATCACTCCAATGTGTTGGAGCACCATTTTAGTTGGAAATCGTTTTCATTTTATCTGAAAAAGGTTTTCTCTTGTCCAAGACATGACCATTCATACCAGATTTGGAGATATGCAGTTTCATTTGTGTTTGTTTTATAAATTCTCTTTCATACTGGTTTATTTCATTTCGAGTTTCCTATTTGTATTTTCAGTTTGCTCCCTTTCTGATCTGCATATACTCTTTGCTCTATGCCTTCTACGATCTCAACAAATTAGAAATGGAGAGAAAAGTTTTTTGCCTATGTATGCTCTTTGCCTTGTACCTTATGCAATCTTGGAAAATAAAAAACCATTGGAATTTTTTTTTATTTTCTAGATAGACTCATCGAGTTCTAACTCCAAGGTTATAAAGTTTTGTTTATTTTTCAAAATTTTGTTTTTTGTGTGTGGCATTTGGTGTTTTTTTTCAAGCAACAACAAGAGATTTGGGTAAGTACACATTTCAAGGAAAAAATTAGTTTAAGAAAAGAGAAAAAAGAAGAGCCCCTTGCTCATTTCTAACATTTGGTAATATTTTTTAATAGCTCACTTAGTTGAAAGTTACTCTATTAAAATAAATTACTTGAGTTCAAGTGAGATATTTTAAAGTGCATCTATAAAAAAAAAAAACTCACAAAGTAACTTTATAATTTTAAGTTATAAGATAACTTTACCTAAAATATATCTCACTTATAATATAAAATAAATATCTTATAAATCAACTTTATAATTTGTTTAAAAATTACTTTTTGAATGCAACTTTAAGATATTAAAGAACTTCATTTTAAATGATTCATGTACAATTATTATTCTCTATTTTATAAAAGCTGGTAACTTATTTTATTGTAAAAACAATTTGTATGTAAAAGTTAGTTTATAGAAAAAGTTAGATAAGAAGGGTATTTTATTTTAATATTTACAACTTGACAACTTTGTTATGCACCTATCATTGTATGTATCAACCTCCATTTGACACATGGCATCTTGGTTGTTTTTTATACGTTTCTTTAAAAAGGTAAAATTTTGACATTTGAAGTCTGTTTCGAGTGCCTCTTTTTTTAAATTGCCTATTTTTTCAAGTTGTTTCCATTTACAATTAGTTTCTACTTTTGAAGCCTTCTTACTAGTATATTGTCATATGGATTGTCCAAGTGATCTATTGCTTACCATTTCAAACTACTGCTCATGGAAAACCCATGTGGTGGATTTACTAAGAAGTAAGGGACTTTCCCTGGTTACCTTTGGATAAAAAATTATTCATGTTCAACCATTAAAGAAAGTCAATTGGGATAATAAAAATGATGAAGCATGTGGGTTAATTGGAATGTCCATCTCCAATTATCTACAATTTCACCTTCAAGGAATTGAGAAACTAGATGTAGCTTGGCAAAATATGGAAACCGTGCTTGATAAACACAATGAGCTTCAAACCCACCAGCTAAAAAACCAATTGATTTCTTTAAACCCCAATGATTTCTCTTGCATTGAATATTTTCTATCTAAGTTTAAAACAGTTAGACTTTTGTTTGAAGAGTGTAAGATCACAACGAAGGATGAACAACTTATACATGTTTTTCTTGCTAACCTTAACAATGCCTATTATGTTTTTGTATCTACTTTTCACTCTAGCAAAAAAGCAC
>JASDQU010011594.1:181408-211576 GCA_032191745.1 Picea mariana | reverse complement strand
TGCCTATTTTTTCAAGTTGTTTCCATTTACAATTAGTTTCTACTTTTGAAGCCTTCTTACTAGTATATTGTCATATGGATTGTCCAAGTGATCTATTGCTTACCATTTCAAACTACTGCTCATGGAAAACCCATGTGGTGGATTTACTAAGAAGTAAGGGACTTTCCCTGGTTACTTTTGGATAAAAAATTATTCATGTTCAACCATTAAAGAAAGTCAATTGGGATAATAAAAATGATGAAGCATGTGGGTTAATTGGAATGTCCATCTCCAATTATCTACAATTTCACCTTCAAGGAATTGAGAAACTAGATGTAGCTTGGCAAAATATGGAAACTGTGCTTGATAAACACAATGAGCTTCAAACCCACCAGCTAAAAAACCAATTGATTTCTTTAAATCCCAATGATTTCTCTTGCATTGAATATTTTCTATCTAAGTTTAAAACAGTTAGACTTTTGTTTGAAGAGTGTAAGATCACAACGAAGGATGAACAACTTATACATGTTTTTCTTGCTAACCTTAACAATGCCTATTATGTTTTTGTATCTACTTTTCACTCTAGCAAAAAAGCACTTGTTGGTCAAGGGGTTACTTGTAAAATGCACTTTTTTGAAGATTTTTGTGATTCTTTGATTAGAGAGCAAGATAAGCTCTTGCATCTTCGAATGATTATCTTTGCAGGTACATCTAACAAATCCTTAGTAGCACGTCAGAAGTAAGGCCCCAAACATCTGAATAAGAAACATATTTGCAACAACCTACAACACAAGGGTCCCAAACCCTCTTAACCAACTCCTACTCCCAATGGTGATAAAAGAATTAAATAAAAAGGCAACAAGACCTAGATACATTGTAATTTTTGTGGACGAGACGGTCATGTGGAGTCTAAATGTTTCGAGATTATGGAAGCCTTAAGAGTAGTAATGAAGAAGAACATCAATCATTATCATCTTTCCTCTATCTCTTCTTTCACGTAAATATACTTTCTACTTTTGGTTTTTCCTTCGGTGCAACATCTACTTCTTATTACGATGACTAGCTTGTTGATTCTGGAACATTTTATCATATGGCTAAGGACAAAGCCACATTTTCTACTCTTAATGCATGTAACACCAAACAAATATTTGTTGATGATGTTATTTCTCCTAGTGCTATAGGGTGTGGAATAGTTCAACTAAATGATGGTTATTTCAATGATGTATTATGTATTCCGAGTCTTTCTTGCAACGTTTTATCAGTATATCAAATCACTCATTCAAGTGAATGTAAAACAATAGAATGTTCACCTCACTAAATTGTAATCAAGGATTGAAAAGATCCTAAGCATGTACTAGCAACTAGAATTTTTTATGATATTACTAGGTTGTATATATTTGACAACTTTGGGTCATCATCTCTTCCATTAATTTTATTGCTCATGGCAATGACATGATCAAACTTTGGCATGAGAGATTTGGTCATATAAACTATCACTCATTGCAACAACTATGTAATCAAAATATGGTGACTAGTCTTCCTCTCGTTTCTTGCTGAGATGGTGTTTGTTCCAGGCTATGTTCTCGACAAACATCTGCAATACACTTTTGGCAAACACAATTTTTGGCACACCTTGGTCCCCTTGCATCTTGTCCATAGTAATTTGTGTGGTCTACTTCCTTCTGCTTCTTTCTATGGGTTTAAGTACTTCTCAACTTTCATTGATGACTCCTCTAAACACACTTGGAGTATTTCTTAAAACTTGAGAGTGAAGTTTTGGACATGTTTTTGTCCTACAATGCTCTTGTGGAATAACAATCTGGACATCAACTTCATAAGTTAAGAGCAACTAATGGAGGAAAATATGTTAACAAAAAATTTACAACTTACTGCATTTCACTGGGCATTCATATGCAACATACTATTCTTATATAGACCACAAAAAAATAGTGTTATTGAGAGAAAGAATTGCACATAAAAAAATGCAATTTGTATGATCGAATCTAAGGGATTAAGTCCTCATTATTGTGTATAAGCCATTAATTATGTCAATTACATAGTGTATCTCACTCCAATAAAAACTTTAAAATATATAACATTGTATGAAGCATGGAGTAACATTAAGCTAGATGTGAGCCACTTTTGTGTGTGTTGGTACTTAAGCATAGGTTCACATTCCTGATGAGAAAAGAAAAGCATTACAACCTAAGAGTGAGAAGTGCATTTTTGTTGGATATTCTTAAGATGTCAAAGGTTATAGAGTCTTCAATATCATTCAAATGAAATTATTGTTATAATAGATGCTAAGTTTGATGGAGGTCTCTCAGTCTATGTGCCTAATCCAATGTTTGTGCCATTTTTTGCCTACAAGAGATGCCATTGGATGTATGTGGAGTCATTTGGGAAGCCCATACTTGTACGTATGAGATATCATCTTTAAGAGGAGAGAAAAACAATATAGACTAGTTAAGAATGGAAAGGCATATGCCATAAATGCACACGCGGACAAAGCCAAACTCTCTTTGATCAACATTCACCAAACTAGAAGAATCATGGGCAATGTGAAGAAGTTTGTCTTGTTATTTTTGAGAGAAGGAAAACAACAAGGAGAAAGAAGCAAGTTGGATATGAAGGCATCCTTCGAAGAATTTAGTGGCAAGAAATTATAGCAACTACAACAATCAATTGAAACCTACAAGGAAGTATTTAAAGAGCCCAAGGGACTACCACCCAAGCGATAGATTGAGCACAAGATTCAGTTGTTGTCAAATTCACTACTCCCTAACGTTGGGTTGTATAGGAAATCTATCTTTGAAGTAGATGAAGTGAAGAAGTAGTTGTTGGAGTAGGGAATCATAATATCAATATGTCGCCATGTGGCTCACCCGTCATCATGGTGCCAAAGAATGACTGAAACTAGAGAATGTGCATTGACTATCGTGCCTTAAACAAAATCACCATCAAGAATAGATGTCCTCTGCCAAGGATTGATGACTTGTTGAATCAACTACAACAAGCCAAATTCTTAACCAAGCTGGACCTCAAATCAAGTTACCATTGAGTGAGGATCAAATAAGAAGACATGTGGAAGACAATGTTCAAAACAAGACAAGGTTTGTATGAGTGGTTAGTAGTGCCTTTCAGTTTATGCAATGCACCTACAACTTTTATGAGATTGATGAATGATGTGCTACACCCTTTCATTGACTCGTTTGTTATAATATATCTAGATGACATGCTAATATTTAGTAATATGTGGCAAGAGCACTTCTCACATGTGACACATGTACTAGAGACTCGAAATAAGAATAAACTTATCGCCAATTTGCATAAGTGTGAGTTTGGGAAGACATGCTTGATATATCTCGGACACATGATCGATGGAGGAGATCTAAGAGTGGATCCAAACAAGATTTAATCCATCAACCAATGGCCTATCCCCACCAATGTGATAGAGGTAAAGAGTTTCACAGGAGCAACCCCAATACTTGAGAAAGTTCATTGTAAACTTCTCCACAACAACAATGCAATTGCATGCTTTGACTGCCAAAGGAAAGAGCTTTCATTTGGGTAAGCCACAACAAAGATCATTTAAAGACCCAAAGAATGCCAAATTTGTGGTGACATTTTGAGATAGAGACGAATTCCAATGGGTATGCATTAGGAGTACTGTTCATGCAAGGAGGAAGGCATGTGTGCTACCATTCAGAGTTGTTTCATGGAGTAGTTCTTGACTACCCCGTGTATGATAAGGATCTTTTTGCAACTGTTGAAGCGACAAAGAAGTGGAAACACTATCTCATGGGAAAAGAGACTATCATACACGTGGATCATCGGCCCCTTCGATACCTGCAAAGACAGAGCAAGATGCAATACGTAAGTCATTACAAGTGGTTGGGATTCTTGCAAAAAAATCATCTATTGATTAAGTACAAGAAAAGAGCCACAAATAAGTTAACAGACATGCTCTCTTGACCACCTGTAAAGAATATTGCAGCAATTGGARTGATAATGTASCTCCATCCTTTCACTCGTGAACTTACAAGTGAAAAMTATGAGGGAGATGAAGATTTCAAWGGAGTATACAAGCGGTTGAAGGAGAGATCGGTCACTGCCATGGAAGGAAATGAATACCACCTCCAAGATGGGCTGCTATACAAGCTAGACAAGTTGTGCCTACCCCAGGATAGAAGAATTCAATTGGTGAGAGAAGCACATACTTCTAGAGTTTCTAGGCATTTTGGCATGACAAAGATAGTGGAAAATTTACAGCGATATGTGTATTGGACAAAAATGCAAGAGAAAGTGGAAAAAATTGTTAGAGGTTGTGTTCTTTGTAGAAATAGCAAGCCAAGCAACCATAAACTTGGTTTATATATGCCATTGCCAATATCGAGCAATCCTTGGGGGAGCTTCTATATGAACTTTGTTGGAGGTTTTTCTATGACTAGTAGAGGCCATGACTACTTTTTTGTCATGGTGGACCACTTCAACAAAATGTGTGTGCTCATTCCTTGTAGGAAGATGATCTTTAGACGAGAGGTAACTAAACTATTTCTCAGCAATGTTTGGGTACATTTTTGATTGCCAAACTCCATCATATCTGATCGAGATAGTAGGCTCTTGGGAAAAAAATTGAAAACATTTTGGGAGAGAATGGATACCAAACTGAGATATTCCACTACATTCCATCCCCAAACTCATGGAAAAATGGAGGTTTTCAACCGAACATTGATATAGATGTTGAGAGGTTACAATAGCAAACATCCAAAGACATGGGACAAGTAACTGGTTTATTTTCAACACTCCTACAATAGAGTAATCAATTTTTCTACCAACAAATCTCATTTCGAGACTTCTTTCAGTTACTTACCTCCTTCACCATTTGATATTATGTATGGGCTATAGAAGGTTGAAGTAGGACAACAATGGAATGAAAGAAAGGAAAGTACATTTGTGGACAAGATAAAACTGACACATCTAAGGGTTTAGGAGCAGCTTGAGAAGAAACAATAATTGTATAAAGCTAGGCATGAATAGCACATGGAGGATCATAAGTTCAATGTTAGAGACAAGGTGTGGCTATATCTTCACAAGGAGTGATTGCAAGGAGTAACAAGGAAAGTCAAGCCCCTTAGATATAGACTGTTTGACCTCATTGAGCAAGTCAATGAGAATGCCTTTACGCTAAAACTCCCTCCTTATATGCAAATCATTTTAGTGGTGAATGTGGAGTATTTGAAGTTGTTTAGACTTTCCTTGTTGGGTGACGAGGAGGACCATCAGATTTTTACTACTATTGAAGTATTTACATCACACATTCTAGAAGAGTTGAAGGTAGACACAATTCTACAATGTAAGATGAAAGTAACTCATGGAGCATAGCAAGAGATGCGGTAGATTAGTCTCAAAGGAAAAACTCCAAGGAAGGAAAAGTGATACGAGGGGAACTATATTGCAAGAAAGTTCCCTCACCTATCCTTGGCGACTTTTGGGGACCAAAAATCCTCCCAATGGGGAGGTGTGATTTGGATTGGATATGCACAAGAATAATTGGTTATCGACATAGGCTCTATAACGATCAGCACTGGAAAGGTTCAAGGCTATAGACGATGAAGGAGAGCGACTTGTTGGTGTGAAGGGTCATGTGCCATCATGATCGATGCCCACCCTTACATTCAATTATATCACAAGGCAAACACATATGATGTAAAGTCAAGGAGGAAATTTATTGTAAAGAAAAAAATCATAGATCAAAGAAATAAAACTTTCATGAGACCTTTTCCCCATTGCAAAATAGAAAATAAAAGAAAAAAGGAGGAGAAATGAGCTTGTGGGGGAGCCGAAGGGTTGGGGATGCTTGACCTTCCAATTATTTCCCTAACTAATCCAACCTCCTATATCATGTTTCCTTGAGAGGGAGAAGGGGTTCCTTGGTTGTGAATGAGGAGAAATGGTGCCCAAACTTCACTGAGGATGATAGAGATGAACTAGAGAGCCTATAACCTTATTGATGCATAATAAAGAGCCTAGTTGAATCTAATTGAATGTTGGTTTTCCCATTTGGGTTTCCATGGTAAATAATGTCTCCATGTGCATCGATTTTTCTTTGTGTGTTGTGTATGTTGCTATGTTAACTCACATCTATGGTTTATTGAAGCTATTGTCAGCATTTGAATGGTTGCTATGAAGAATTTTAATAATTGTTGTTTTAGTTAATTAGATGAGAACTCAATTATCTCTTTAGTGTGGAAGTTTTTCTTCATTTTGTAGTGTTTTAATGGATACTGCTGTGAGTTTTAAACCTGTGAAGTAAAGCAATGCATATAGATTCTTAAGCAAAACATAAATTAATCAATCGCTCTATCACATAGTACACAGAGATTTATATCGAAAACCCTCAATCGAGGAAAACCTTTCTTATATTCATTATATCGAATTTCACCATTCACCATACAATATATACAATGTTTTTAGGTATTTCGTAGATACCAAAACCTTAATCCCTTAATCCAGGATTAATTTAGAAAACTGCTAAAAATAGCAAAACCGCCCCAATTTTTTTTTCGAGGCGCTGCCCCAAACATTGCGCCTAACCGGGGGGGGGGCATACCTGACCCCCCTTGGGACCCCCCTAGTAAGCGCATGATGCACACGACATAAATGTTACTACTAGAGGGATCTTCAGACGCAGTTATCAAATCTGACGCGCCCACACACACACATGCAAAGAATATAACACATACCCAACGTTCTCCCACTTGTTGTTTTCTTTGCATCCAGGGGTCCACAGGATTATATAGTCAACAATCCAGGGCAGCAATGCCCATTGTTACTCTACACCAGGAGAAATTTTCTGTGCTCACAGACTTTGTCAATGAATCTGCAACATTCTTCAAAGTGTCAACCTTTTCCAGCAACACCTTCTTTTCCTCAACCATGTCTCTCACAAAGTGATACTGAACATCAATATGCTTTGTCTTCGAATGATAAGCTGGGTTCTTTGCCAGGAAGATTGCACTCTGACTGTCATAATCTAATCTCACTACTTGTTGTACCAACCCAATACCTGAACACAATCTCTGTAACCATACTTCTTCCTTGCTTGCATGAGTGGTTGCCATGCATTCAGCTTCTGTAGTTGAGAGTGCCACTACAGTCTGTCTTTTGCTCCTCCAAATAGGTTAAACACACACCCACTTGTAGATCTTCTGCAATCCATATCTCCAACCCAGTTTGCATCAACAAATCCATGTATGTCCACCACTTTGTCCAATCTTGGTCTTCCTTGGTAGCACAATCCATAATTGGTAGTGCCACACAAATACCTGAGACCCTCTTTACTATTGTTCAATGCTCATTCCCTCAAAACTCCCACTACATGTGCAATGTCCGGTCTAGTACGGACCATTGCATACATCAAATTGCTAACTACACTGGCATACAAAACATGGGACATGTCCTCTTCTTCTTCCTGTGTCTTGGGACACTGATCTGCATATAGCTTTACACCTATAGGGATAGGAACCTTGACCGGTTTACCTCCATGCATATTAAACCTCTGCAATATTGTCTCAACATATTTTCTCTGATTCAACCAGAGTTTCTTGTTTGCACGATCACTTTTAATTTCCATTCCCATAATGAAGTTAGCAACACCGAGATCCTTCATGTCAAATTTGGAGGATAGTTGCGATTTCACCTCCTTGATAACATCCATGTTATTTCCTACCAACAACATGTCATCAACATACAACATTACATAAATGAAGTGATTACCAACCTGCTTGGAATATACACAGTGATCAACCCTGCTTCTCACAAATCCTAATCCAAGGATGTATGTGTCAAACTTTTGGTACCACATGCTAGGTGATTGCTTCAGACCATATAGTGACTTCTTTAGCTTACAGACTAGCTCTTTCTTTCCCTTCACTACAAAGCCTTCTCGCTGCTTCATGTAGATTTTTTCTTCCAGATCCCCATGTAGAAATGATGTCTTCACATCCATTTGTTCCACTTCAAGATCAAAAGCAACAGCAATAGATAAAATAAATCTAATAGAAGTTAACTTAGCAACAGGAGAAAAAATCTCACGAAAGTCAATTCCCTCTACTCGGGAATAACCTTTTGCTACTAACCAAGCTTTGTATTTCTCCACTTTTCCTTCTGCATTAAACTTCTTCTTAAACAAACATTTGCTACCAACATATTTTCTTCCAGCTGGAAACTCAACTATATCCCATGCCTCATTCTTATCCAAGGCATCCATTTCTTCAACCATGGCCTTCTTCCATAGTTTACTATCCTCTGAATTCACTGCTTCCCTGACAGTTCTGGGATCATCATCGGTAATAGATAAAGAAAAATTGGAACAGAAATCAGATGGAATATACCTTTCTGGTTGCCTTCTTTCCCTCACTGATCTCCTCAATAGTGGGGTATGAGGTTCTTCTTCTTCTTTAGATGATTCAAATTTTGCATCATCCAACTCCAACTCTATTTTCTCAGGTTCTTCTGGCCTTGGTAGGAATTCTTGTTTGGAAACATCTTTTACCTCTGTGAAAACAACATCTCGACTGTAAAAAATCTTCTTGGTTTCTGGGTTCCAAAGCTTATAACCTTTCACACCATCTTTATAACCAATAAAGATACACTTTTCATCCTTTTTATCTAGCTTAGTCCTATTTTCCTTGGGAACATGTACATAAGCATCACAACACTCTAATATGTTGAAGAGAGGGTTTCTTTCTAGTCCATACCTCATGTGGAGTTTTATCATCCAACGTTGATGAGGGTGATCAATTGACCAGGTAACATGTTGTACCCACTGTCTCTGCCCAGAATTCTTGTCCTAACTCGGCACCGCTGAGCATGCTCCTTGCTTTTTTCATCAGTGTCCTGTTCATCCTTTCTGCCACTCCATTCTGCTGAGGAGTGTATGGAGTAGTCTTCTGCCTTGCTATACCACACTTCTTACAGAATTCTTCGAATTCATTTCCGTAGAATTCTCCACCATTATCTGTTCTCAATACCTTTATTTTCTTCTTTGTCTATTTTTCGACCMGATCCTTAAACTCTTTAAATTTATCAAATACCTYAGATTTCTTTCTAAGAAAATAAATTCATCTGTTCCTTGAGAAATCATCTATGAATGAAACATAATACACAAACTTACCTAGTGATGGAACAAGCACAGGTCCAAACACATCACTGTGTATCAACTCTAAGATCCCCTTTGCTCTTGTAGCACCAGATGAGAATCTTACTCGATTTTGTTTACCATATATGCAATGTTCACAGAAATCAAAATCTAGAGTGCAATTAGCCATACCTTCAACCATACCTTTATCGTGTAGTGTTCGAAGGACCTTTCCTCCAATATGCCCCAGTCTTTTATGCCACAACATGGTCTTCTTTTCTGGGACAGTACTGGTCTTGTCTCCTTCATTTCTCTGCTCAGGGACAACATAACTATTACACCCATTAGTATAAGTGCTTCCCAACAACTTGTACAAAGTTTCACACTGAACTCCCCTCATCAACACCATTTCTGCTCGTACCATCTTGCAAGTATTCTTTCCAAATACACTATTCACTCCTGCATCATCCAACTTGCTTACAGATATTAGGCTCTTGGCTAGTTTTGAAATGTGCAAAACCCCAGGGAGAGTTCTAATCCTTCCATCTTTTAGCAACAACTTAACCCTTCCACGTCCCATGATTTTGGATGTCGATTCATCTCCTAGGAATACATCACCACCATCTTATTTTTCATATTCAGAGAACCACTCCCTGCGAGGAGTCATATGGTATGACACACTTGATTCGATCAAGTATACATCATGATCTACATGTGTATTTGTAGATGCCAGGTAAACATCACCTCCTTCTTCAGTGGAGGTTTTCGCTTCTGTGGAAGAGGTACTATCAGGCCCCTTTGGTTTATCAACCTTCTTAGACTTTCAATCTTTCTTATAATGCCCTGTTTTACCACACTTCCAACATTTTCTCAAAGATTTTCTTGGAGACTTAGATCTACCTGTAGATTTAGGTCTCCCCCCTGAAGACTTACCAGGATTCTTGTCTTGGGTACGACCTCTTACAACTAAAGCATATGTGTTATGACCATCCATGCTTTTCCACCTCATCTCTTCAGATAACAAGGATGCAACTACATCCTCATACTTCAATGTAGATTGAGTGGTACTACCAATTGCTACAACCAGATTATCCCAAGATTTCGGCAAAGAACATAACAAAGAAATACACTTATCTTCTTATGCAATCATAATATTAACAGAGATAAGTTGACTTACCAGAGTATTAAAGGCATTTAGATGTTCTGTCACAGAATCTCCATCTTCCATCCTAAGATGATACAACTTCTTTCAAAGAAACAACTTGTTTACCAGGGACTTTGATTGATACAAATTCCTGAACTTATCCCATAGTTCCTTGGCTATAGTTTCTCCTGAGACATTCAACAACACCGAATCTGCTAGGCAGAGTCGAATAGTACTCCTTGCTCTACTGTCCAACTTCTCCCAATCTTCGTTTGACATACCAGTAGGTGGTGTACTAGTAGTTTGTGTACTAGTAGGTTGTGTACCAGTAACCTGTGTGCTAGTAGATGGTGTACCAGTAGGCTGTGTACCAGGATCCACAACGATCCATTGTTCTTTGTCTACAAGAAGGTCCTCCATCTTGAGCTTCTATAGCTCAAAGTTTTTACCGTTGAACTTCTCTATCTTGATTCTAGAAGAGCTCGTCATTCCTCTTTCTACACTCAAATCACCACTGCAAAATCTCCCACTAAACCCAGGTTTATCACATACCCAAGATAAACTTGATCTATCAAGAACGAGCCAAACCCTCAGTAACAAAGGCTTCCCTCTGAAGCTAAAAACGAGTTATGATACCACATGTAAGTTTTAAACCTGTGAAGTAAATCAATGCATATAGATTCTTAAGCAAAACAAAAATTAATCAATCGCTCATTCACATAGTACACAGAGATTTTTACCGGAAACCCTCAACCGAGGAAAACCTTTCTTATATTCATTATATTGAATTTCACCATTCACCATACAATATATACAATTTTTTTAGGTATTTCGTAGATACCAAAACCCTAATCCCTTAATCTGGGATTAATTTAGAAAACCGCTAAAAATAGAAAAATTCGCAAAAAATAGCAAAAACCACCCAAAAAAAATTTTCAGGGCACTGCGTGTAACCAGGGGGGGGCATACCTGCCCCCCCTGGGACCCCCTTAGGAAGCGCCCGGTGCACACGACACAAAGAGCACTACTAGACGGATCATCAGATGCAGTTGTCGAATTTGACGCGCCCACACACACACATGCAAAGAATATAACACATACCCAACAACTACTTATCCCAACAACTCTTTGTCCTCAATCATTGGATGATTTCGGAGATGGGAAATCAATGGCTCCCATTTCAAAGATGTTGCAAATAAAGTGGGAGTTGCTAAATCAGTTTTCTCATAGTTGTTAGTGTATTTCTCTCTCTTGCAAACAACCCTCTGACTCTATGAGCTAGATTTTGTTCAGTTGGTTGTTGTAAATCTACTCCTCCACAAGTCATACTCTTCTTTTGGGTTTGCATTTCGTGTTGGCTAGCATTTTGCCTAGTCCCACAAGTCGTGCTCTCCTCTGGACCACACTTTTCATTGTTGGGCTTGTGTTCTCTAGTTCCCCACATGTCGTATGATCACTCTAGGCTTCAAAATTATTCACTAGATGGTGTATTAATGCCCCCATAGGCTGTATGATGTGTGTTTTTCTATTGATTGAGCGTTGTCTCTCTCTCTTTAGGTGATATAGTCATTTATTAGCAAGGGAGGGTCATGTTTTTAAGCTAATGTTTTGATGAGCCATTTCTATCTGAGCGACTAATTCATAACTAAGTTTGAGTACCTTTTTATCTGAGCAACTAATTCATATTGGGTTGATTTTGCTTCTACCCGGGTGACTAACCAACTAGTCGAATTACCTTTACCTATTGGTCAACTTATTGTTTTACCTAGGTGAGTCACTCAAGATGGTCGACTTGATTCCAAGAAGGATGACTTGTCTTGTGGTTGGTTGAGTTATGACTTCTTTGTTCATTTATGAGTTGTGAGTTAGTTATACATATGATTGTTGCAAATGGGTGCATTATCACTTTGTTTTTAATTTGCGTGTGAATTGAAGATATATTCTTTGGTATTCAACTATAAATCCACCACTCTAGGTTTGTTTTCAAGCCTAGTTAACAATACAATCCAAGAAACAAAGGTGGCCATACTAGGATTTAACCATTGTCGGGGTTTCATTCTAGAAGCACTTAAAGAAACAACAAGGATACATTGGCATTTTCAAGAGTTTGTGTTGGTGAAATGGATAGGTTATAACCATACCATTCACGGATAATTCTATCCCTTACAACTTCATATAAATAGGAGGTCCATCATATGGATGTTAAACCTGCATTCTTGAATGGGGATTTGCAAGAAGAAATTTACATGAAACAACATCCTAGCTATGTTCATAACGACTCCAACCTTGTTTGTCCCCTTAAGAAATCTCTCTATGAACTTAAGCAAGCTCCTCGAGCTTAGTATGCTAAAATGGATAGCTTTTTTCTTGACATCAACTTTTCTAGATGTCATTTTGACCCTAATGTATATACTAAGAAAGTACGTAACCATCTCATCATACGTGTGCTTTATGTTGATGATATTACACTCATTGGCAATGACCCCAATCTTTTATCCCATGTGAATTCTAGACTTTCTTGGCCTCTAAGTCTTGCAAATCAAGGAAGGAATTTCCCTTTCCTAATCTAGGTATGCATGTGACCTTCTTCGTCGCTTTCACATGTAAGATTGTAAACTGGGCTTATCTCCCTTCCAATCTAGAGTCAAACTTGTTTCCACCTATACTACACCAAAAGTAAATGCCACTTTGTACCATTAGTTAGTTAGTAGCCTTTTGTATTTGACTCATACTTATCATGATGTATCCTTTGTTGTTGATCTTGTTTCCCAGTATATGGAAACACCCCATGAGAGCCATTGGAAAGAAATAAAGAGGATACTCTAATATATCCTAAGTATAATTAAGTTTGGGATACATTACAGTTAGGGGGGATCCCTTTGTTCCTTGGTTTCACTAGTCCCAATTAGGTTGGCAACCCCGATGATTCGAAGTTTACTGTAGGATATGTTTCCAGTCTTGGTTCTAGACCTATCGCTTGTACTTGTAAGGAACAACATGTCTTTCTCTTTCTTCCACAAAAGGAGAATATTAAACAGTAGCTAGTGAAATTCAAGAAGTCTTATGGCTTCACCAAATCCTTTCAAAGTTTGGATTCCAGTAGCAACATCCAAGTAACCTCTGGTGCAATAATTAGAGTGTTATTAAGATGACCAAAGATCCAACTCAATATCAATGCGGCAAATAGTTTGAGCTATACATGCACTTCACCAGAAAGCTTCATCATGATCACATTCTTGAAGTGCTCTATTTCCTTATAGATGATTAAGTTTCACATTTTCACAAACTCTTACAAAAACAAGGTTTTTCAAATTTCGGTCTATGTTATAAATTCAAGAAGTTGTCATTAAGGAGGGATAGGCTCTAATGTCTCCTTCCTTCTCATATTTTGTCACCTTTGTAAATCCTTCAATCCTATCCCATGTTGTTCTTGAGGAGGGGTGTTAGTATATTTACACACTTAAGAGATTGTTAAGATCAACTTTGTACCATTAGTTAGTTAGTAGCCTTTTGTATTTGACTCATACTTGTCATGATGTATCCTTTGTTGTTGATCTTATTTCCCAGTATATGGAAACACCCCATGAGATCCATTGGAAAGAAACAAAGAGGATACTCTAATATATCCTAGGTATAATTAAGTTTGGGATACATTACAGTTAGGGGGGATTCCTTTGTTCCTTGGTTTCACTAGTCCCAATTAGGTTGGCAACCCCTATGATTCAAAGTTTATTGTAGGTTATGTTTCTAGTCTTGGTTATAGACCTATCGCTTGTACTTGTAAGGAACAACATGCCTTGCTCTTTCTTCCACATAAGGAGAATATTAAATAGTAGCTAGTGTAATTCAAGAAGTCTTATGGCTTCACCAAATCCTTTCAAAGTTTGGATTCCAGTAGCAACATCCAAGTAACCTCTGGTGCAATAATTAGAGTGTTATTAAGCTGACCAAAGATCCAACTCAATATCAATGCGACAAATAGTTTGAGCTGTACATGCACTTCACCAGAAAGCTTCATCATGATCACTTTCTTGAAGTGATCTATTGCCTTATAGATGATTAAGTTTCACATTTTCACAAACTCTTACAAAAACAAGGTTTTCCAAATTTCGATCTACGTTATAAATTCAAGAAGTTGTCATTAAGGAGGGATAGGCTCTAATGTCTCCTTCCTTCTCATATTTTGTCACCTTTGTAAATCCTTCAATCCTAACCCATGTTCTCTTGAGGAGGGGTGTTAGGATATTTACACACTTAGGAGATTGTTAAGATCAACTTAGTCTATTATGTCTTTAGGTAAATTGTGTTTCTTTAGTGTGCTTTTATAACTAACTAATCTGACAGTCATGATTATGTTATAGACATAATCTAATGGTTCATCCTTCCTCGATACTAACGACACTTGATCCATAGATTAACACCCAATTAGTCCATGATCTCTATTTAAAGAGCATGGAGGGTCATTTTCTAATTATTGATTGTGAGAGATTCATATGTAAACTATTTTCTTTTTGCATTAATATATTGCCTCAAGTGGCCAAGTTGGTTGGGGTTGTAGATTATTTCTCTTTTTTAGGGCTTTAATCACGTAATAAACTGGTGTATTGATCTTTTATCTATTTGTGTAAGTGGTTTCTGTGAGGTGTTCGACCTGTGTGGAAATACCTCGTCTATCAAACAAATGTCCTTATCATGAGCTTGGGTAAGGTCCTAGCCTTGAGTTGTTATCAAACAAGAAAGGACATGGTCTTGAGCTCTATAGCTAATGAACAAACAAAGTTTATAGAAAATAAAATCATTATTGCATAAGAAAAAACAATTGTAAACCAATATAAACAAAATATCGCATATCATAGAGAATATAAATGGCAAACACAAAGTCTCTAGTATATGAGCATCACTAGTCACGTATCAATGTTATGAATAATATATGAGTGTCACCAATCATGCAAGTGTGTCAATTCCACGACCAATAATGCGACTCAGTGGTATCACCAATAAACAAAGGTCATGATATAATTGGGATTATGCCCTTAATGATCATAAACAATAATAATAAAATGTTGTTATGGAGTTACATGATTTAGAGGTTTGTCATGTGAATCCCAAGCATGTACTTGTGTAAATCTAAATGCACGATGATTAAAAATATAGTAAATATATAATTTTAAACATTGAATACTTCATTATACCATTTTATAAACAAATCTCGCATATATACATGTTGGTTCACATCCATTTGTTCTCATCACTCCATTTTGTGAACCTTCCCTCTACATCCATAATTGTTTCCTATTACTCATTCATTTCAGGTAATGTCATAGCAAGGACTAAGCATTTCAGGACTTTTATTTTATAAAATCCCTGTCCAATAGAACATTGTGCCACACTTAATCTAAATCCTCATTGGCAACTCAAGAAATAACAACATGGACAATCCTTTCTAAAATAGTAAGGATGCATCTCCATGCATGCAATAATATGTAATTCATAATTTAATACACATTTATAATATAATTAAGTATTGATGAATTAATCCATAAAATAACCCCAATGGTTAGCTCAATTAGTAGATGCTCTTGTGTGGATGTTCACATAGGTCTCTATATCAAATTCCATCGAGTCTCTTGGTGTAATTAACTAGTATCTTAGTTACCAATTATTATCCTCCATACAAAAAACCAAGGAAAAGGGGGGGGGAATCAACATGATGCTAGAAAGGTGTTGGTCTCCTCACATAGAACACTTAATACCCAAATGAGCAAGGCATAATATTTCTCTTGGAATAAATAATAAACAATAAGCCACAAATGAACTAATCACTGATATAATATATTGCAATGACATTAAATTTTAAAACTATATGCAAATTGATGTTGATTACCTATGGGTCGTGTGGTTTTAAAATGTACACTCACATGGAAAAACTCCAACAAAAGGAGATTTGGGAGGTCTAAAAGGCGACCAAGGTTTGGCAGTGCCTTCTAGGATTGGAGCTGAAGGTAAAAGAGAAGCTAACAACAACGACAAAGGGGAGGCTAAAACATCAAAAACAAAGTGGACAAGGCCTACGGGAAAGAGGAGATTTGAAAGAGAGGAGGTTGTCTAGCGAAAACAAATGAGAACCTCAAATACAAGGTTAATTCCAAAAGAGTGGTTGATTATATACAATATATGAATCACCTGCAATCATTGGCAAGTTCATCAACATCTGGCCCTCAGAAAGAGTGCTCACCTAGTTGGTAAACACATGATGGAAGCCGAAGGGAGCAACGAATATCAAACTAGGATATAAAGGAATTTTCATAACAAAATTTACAAATATGGAGGATAGAGAAAGGGTCTTTGAGAAGGGATTGTACTTATTCAACTCATTAGGCCTGCACCTGAGATGTTGGATAGAAAGGTTCAACCTAGAGAATAAAGACTTCAAATAAGCCATGGTATGGATCTATCTCTACTCATTGCCACATGAGTATTGCAAAGAGGAGACGCTGGAAGAAATTGATAATACCCTCGTGGTAATTCAAAACCTCAAAAATCAACAAGACTGGTAAGTACAAATCCTATACCAGAATTTGTGTTTATATGAATGTCTTGACAACCCCACTAGAGTCGATCAAAATCAAATTCTAGGACAAGGAAAGGATACAAACCCTAGATTATGACCATGTCCCATTTCGTTGATAGAAGTGCCATGAGAATGGGCACCTATTCTGGTATTTCCCTTTTAATGTGGTTACCCTAGTGGAGAGAATAAGGAAAAAAATGGACAAAGAAGGTTTCACCAAAGTCCAAGATAAGTAGAAGTCAAGGAGAAAAGACCAAAAGGCAACTAACAATACAACTTCTCGAAACACAATCGACTTAAAACCTCTCTCATAATACTACAAGGAGAAAGAAGAAACACCCAAGAAAAAATAGTTCACTACATAGGCCAACCTAATAGAAATATTGGGGTATAAGAAATAAACATGAAATGCTCAAGGGGAATCTATATTAGAAGTATAGAAGGACTCTAAAAGAAGGGGAAAAAAAAAACATCAATCTAACTCACAACTACAAGACAAGAAGATGGAGGGAGAAATCACAATGGCAGAGAAAGAAAAGGGTCAAGGGGAATCATATGAAGATTAATAACAAAGGGAGGATGTGCATATGGAAGAGAGTGACGTCTCATCACTCCTAGAGAAGTATAATCTAACAAAAAACAAATTCAACATCTACACGATGAATTGACAAGACATCGAAATAGGATGGCTAACACAAGACAAGGACTTGTTAGTTTTTAGGTTGGTTCAAAAGTGTTTACACCATTCTAGGGGTACCTTCATTTGATGTGGGGTGCATGGTGAAACCCCAGTCCCTTAATAGTATCTTAGACCTTTAGATTGATGGAATTTGGAGAGCTTTCTATAGGTGGTTTCCTAACCTCGGACTTGGTGCTATATGTGGCATACTCATTGAAGAGGTGTTTACATTTTGTAGAAATGATATCTTCTACATGGCATGCTTATTGAGGATGATGGATAGTTGCATGGGTGTTGGATCTACCTTGGAGGAGGAGCACTAGGCATTGGGAGGGAGTGTGCTTGGCCCTAGGCGTATTGGGACCACCCGACATGCCTTAGGAGGATGAGTGTTTAACTAGAGGACACTTAGGTTGAGGTCACATTGCTTGGGGTTATTTATGGACCCAAGACACATATGTTAAGGAGAATTGTTGGAGCATTGGGTGGTTTTCCTGGAGAGAGGAGCCTTGTGGTGAGTATTACTTGACACATATAACTTATGCTTAAAGAACACACCACCTGAGGAGTCTTCTCTTGATATGTGTACATCTTCAAGAAAGAAAACTTAACTTTGAGACATTATCTGGAGGATTACATTAGGTTTCTTGTGGACTTAGGTCCACTTTACTATTTTTGGACTCCCTCATTTACTCCATGAAGAGGGACGAGAGAGTATTTTGTTGAAGTGAGCATGTAAGTAGAGTTCATTAGATCCTTGTATCTTGAAGATGAACTTGTCTTGAGTCTTTGTACTTGTATTTATGCAATGTATGAAGGTGCTATAGTTCATGTGAGACAAATCCTAGAGGAGACTTGAAGTATTTGTGTGAGAAGGACCTAGAGTTCGTGGGAAAGAAACCATAGAGGTTACTTAGAACACTTAGCTTGGAGAACTCATGTGAGGAAACCTCGGAGAAATGTGAAAGGTGAACTTGTTGGTGTATGCTAGCTTTTTGTCGAGCCTTTTGAATGGCTAGGAGTAACTTGGTTTGATGCCTTTCTAGGCCATGATTACCAGTTACAGATTTTTATTGACAGTGGATGCCTTGGCCAAAGTTCAGATGCATTAGAGAGTCCTAGCTTGTGATAATCTTTATGGAAAAATATTCAATAAAATTTTAGGAGCAACAAGGAAGAATGAGTGTGGATTTACTTGATGATGTTACTTATATCGTGAAAGGATAAGGGTCCATTTTCCTGTAGATTCCATTAGGGGATATTCTTGAGTTGAATGATGTTTTATTTGTTCCTAGTTGAAGGAAAATATTCTTTCAATTTCTTGTATGATATATTCTGGTGTAAAGTTGCATTTGAAGGATGGAAATGCACTATGAATGATTCTAGTTTATTGATTCCGAGGACTTCAACTAGAGGTGTACAAGATTGTGGCCTTTACATGTTACTAATTGATCTTATGACTCTTATACATACTAATGGGACAGTGGGTGAGCCTCCTATTTTTCAGGAGGCATATGTAAAGCATCAATGGTGGGATGCCATGGAGATAGTGATTGATTCCAAGCTTACAACTGATGGGAGTGTTCAAGAGTACTAGAACAATGCTGTTGGATTATCTCAGAAAGAGGGAGTTGAGCTTGATGAAATTCTTTCTTTGGTTATGAGGATATTTTCTTAGAATGAGGGAGCTTACATTGTTTCAAGCTTTACTTGAATTGCCAAAATATTTGAGGTGCATGGGTACGATACCCATGTTTACAGTTTGTTGGAGGCCTTGTGTGAGCTATTGTTTATACCATGAACTTGGTAGTTCATGATGGATGAGATTTGTGTAGATTTTAATCCTTGTGATTTTGATAAATTCCACTTGTCAATGTCTTATATGGATATTTGATCATCTTTGTGGGATATTTGAACAAGTCATGATGTGCGGTTTAAAGATTTTGACCTAGGATGTTGATATGAAGGATGTTGGATTTTGGTAGGTTGTTAATTGTCCATGGTTATGTTCCTTAAAATTCATAGGTGGTCAATCCCATAGTAGAGGAGAGGTTTGAAATGTTGTGATAGTGTATTTTTGTTGTTGGATATAATAAGACTTCCAAAGCTAACGATATTTACATTGCAACACAACCAAAGACTATGGTGAATCAAGGTGTGAAGTTTGATGCAGATGTGTGGTCCTCTAGATCACATGTATCTCCTTAACTGATTGAAAGGAGTGAGTAGTTTGTTATTCCAAAAACTATTTCATAGGTAAGAGAAGAGTCAATTCCAGGTGTGAGCAAGGATAACCCAAGGAAGGATACATCCCTACTCATTACTTCTACATGTAAGAAGCCAAGATGGTTTACTTAGACATTTAAGGATGCACAAGAGTATGTAGGAATGCCTAGATATTTGACGAGGGTGAGTATACCTCCTAGGAGATATGCTAACCATACAATATTAGCTATGTTTATTGCGACCCTTCCAATTATTTTGACAAAGTGTGGTGTGATGCCTTGATGGAGGAGAATGAAGTTTGGGTGATAGTTCCTTTTGAGGGGTTGATGAGTGATTTTGAGATTGCAGGATATTCAGATTTATAGATGGTAGGTTTAGTTGAGATTTAGGGGGAGAACATTGGTGTTCGTGAAACCAATTTCCTCGCAAAGAGAGAATGTTAGCTTTTGGGTTGGTCTGAAAGTGTTTACACCCCACTAGGGGTCTTCACGTGATGTGGGGTGCATGGTGAAACCCTATCCCCTTAATTGAATCTTATACCTTTTGGTTGATGACATTTGGATATATTTATATAGGTGGTTGCTTAACCTTGGGCTTGGTGCTATATGTGGCACACTTTTTGAGGAGGCGTTTATTTTATGTGGCATTGATATCTTCTACATGGCACACATGTTTAGAAGGATGGTTACTTGCATGAGTGTTGGAAATAAAACTTGGAGGGAGAGAATTGGGCAATATGAGAAAGGGAATTTTTCTCTATGAGCATTGGGAAACTTGGCATGCTTTAGATAGATGAACATGTGACTTGAGTACACATGGGTTGAGGGCACATTCCTTAAGGTCATTTGTGGACTTAAGACACATATGTTGAGAAGGAGAATTGGAGCATTTAATGCTTGTCTTGTATAGTGAATATCCTTGTGACAATTATAAATTAACACTTGGAGCCCATGCTTGGAGAGTGTCACAACTCAAACTCTCACCAAGGGAAAGTCCCATATTGTGAGGGAGATCTTGGGGCAAGGAATAGGTAAGCCACCCTCTATCACCTCACCGACATTTCCTCTACATTTCTAGGCTAGCATTTCTAACCTAAGGAGGGTTTTCCTATGGGGTCAAACTAGGTCCTATAGTTGTAATTTGGATAGGAGAGGGAAAGGACTTGGTTTGACTCAAGGTTGACTATCTTCTCTAAGAGGTAATACAAGTCAAACGAGCGAAGACAATTCGTAACATAGAAAGGAAAAACTCAATAAATGCTTGGAGATAAGAGATTTCTTACGAGTGTACCGATATATCCCATTCATACACTATTCATCTTGATTCATATATCAATATTGCAAAGTATGACAACAATGTAAACTATGCTTGGCCTAGAATTAGAAGTGCATATATCGACTCATCAAAACTGTATACCAATAACCAAAGAGATTGCAAAGGGGATATTCAATGTAAAACTTTCAAAGAAAAGTATGTTTGATTCAAATCATGTGTTCATATGCTATATCAATTCATTATCCTTTATTCATCAACAAACATTACAACATATTAGGAGAGGTAGGAACTATTCATATGAGCATGTTCGGGTCCAATTTCAAAGCATGTATCAGCTATATTGCTAATCAAATTTCCAAAGTATGCTCCCAATTCGCTTGTTTATTTGCCACGGGGATACTTACAATAATTATATCAAGAAACCATTTGTAATAGTACTCAAAACGCAACATGCAATATATATTATCAACTTAAAACCCTAACTATAAAAAATCCGGCCTACAAACTAGCAAGTAGATAGGGAACAATACACACAATTCGTAGGTTGTTTGAGGCAGTATGGGACACAAATGAAGGCAACATATCCAAGGAAAAAATACACATGCAAACATTGTCCTAAAGGACAACCACTAAAACTCAACTTCTCACTATATATCTCTGTAGATTTGACAGTAAAAGGACAATCAAGATAATGTCAAGGGTTTAGAGAGGTTGGTTGCATTGTTTTCTTCGTCGATTTCATAGCTATATATATTGTGGGAAAGGTCTTGAAACAGTTTTCAAATAACATGCAAGGAGCCTTCAATCCACACAAGTATGCTCATGAAACTTTAGAAATTTGGACAACAAGTATTCAAATGTTAATGGATAAAGAAGGTTGTCCAAGCATAATTATTCAGGCTTCACAATAGGATAGATCAAATCTAATGCAAAAATAGAGCCCCAGGGTTTGATATTGTAGGTAAAATAGAAATTGAAATAAGTAGATTCAAACCCTTATAAAGAAATGAGAGAAACAAGTAAATGCAATGGAAACTAGACCATCACCAATTAGATGAAAGATGTGATAATTAATCTCAAAACAATCTAGCATGAAGATTATGCATGGTGAAACCCTATATCATTAAAATAAAAAGAAAAGGGAAAAGCTAATTTGGTTTTTTGGTGGTTGAATACAATGAAAGACCAATGCCTTTGGAGGGTTATGGGTTTACTATGTCAAATCAAGGTGAAGTCTAGGGTTTATGATGAGGCAATGTTGATGGCACTCGGAGGACTGCCCCTCAAGCATTATCTAGGGTTAGGAGTTCCCTTCAAGGTTGGATGGGAAGATCAATCCATGAAGAAGCCTTTCTCAGTACTAGTGAGGTGAACAGAAAGGTTGGCCAAGCAAAGGATAGAGCCCTAGGACGTCCTACCTTAATGCATGAACAATAAATTATATGATCAAAGGGGGGAGGTTAGAAGATCTTACCTTGAGAACCCTTCCAAGTGGAGCATTTCACCCTTCTTTGGCATTGTAGTATCCTTTTTCTTCCAAAAAACCCTGAAAAGGGCTTATCTAATCCTTGAAAAATAGCTAAACATTCACACAAGAGAAGAAATAGATACTCAAAGAAATTTTCAAGCCAAGTTTCTCCTTAATCCCCAATGATTTCAAATGGAGGAGGACTCTTCTTTTGATAGGTGAAGAGCCTCCTCAAATACAATACAATGTCATGTACTACCTCAATACCATGAGCTTAAAACCAGTAGCCCGGTCAAAACCATGGGAAAAGACAATAAATCATGTAATTGATCCCTCAAAATGCTCCAAGCGTGAGACAACTGTCCAAAAAAAGTCCAAATACAATAAAATATGCCACACATGTGGGCTAGAGAGAGACTAAGAAGGTGTGCCCTCTTAGCACTCCGTAAATCCATTTGGCTGATAAACAGACGACGAAGGTAATTGTTTCAACCAACTTTGAGATCCAAAACTAGCCTTTCGGTTCTGGATAGGGCTCTCGAGAGAGACACTGTCTCAACGCGGGATATAGCTTTAAAGTTGTTGGATATATTTAACACCTTTGGAATAATGGGTTCCAAGAGAGTAAGACTTGGGGTATGGAGTCGATTCGATAAAATGATAGAAACAAATGACTCGGTGACTGAACTTTGAGAGGATAAAGGATAAGCAAGCAACAATATTCAGTGCAAAATCGTAATGTGTGGAGAGGAGAAAACATGGGAAGTAACTCGGAGCACCTCCGTGGATGAATTTGGAGTTAACTTTAAGAGGAAAAACGTTTTGTCTAAATGGTGCGAACAAGGGGCGCTGTGCAGCGAATCCACGGGTTTGAAATTCGTTCTGATTCGGACAGAAAAGATATGAATAAAAGAAACAAGAAGTACATACGCAAAGAAGGGAATACAACTGCTACAATTAGAATTTTTTCATCAAACCTACATGACTTTTGTATTAAGTTTAGATCAAACTCAAATTACATACAATAGCTACGGTCTATGCTAATTTTGCCAACCAACCTTGTTTACATGAAAAAGATAACCATATATAGAAAACTAATGTCACCCTTGGCTTCTAGGGTCGAACTACTCCCTCCTAGAATCATGAATCTGTTTTCTTTGAAAGAGAACAATAACTTCAACGAATTCACTAAAAATAGAAAACCCGACATTTCCAAATCATAATCTTAGCCGAAATATTCCTTACAATCATTGATCATGATAAAAATTCAACCATATGGTTGTGATGATACATCATGTGCACTGCTGGACACTCTATCACCTTTGCACAGTAAGTCTTCTACGCAACAATAACCTACAACAAAAAAACACAACAGATTGCGCAATAAACTAGCAAAATAGGCGTTAAAGATGACATCATATCTCACTAATAAAAAACTATTTTCCAAAAATGAGAGAGGTTTTTGTATTTAAGCTCATTATAAAGAAAACCCTCTCTCGGTTTCTTGAAACTCATCTCCATCTGGCCAGAATACATGTCTCAAAAACATGTCTTGAATAGGAAAGCATGAAAACTGAAAAATAGGGCTCAAAGATCCCTTCGAATATCCCAAAATATGAAACTTTTTTAAAACATGAGAGAGGTTTTTATTATTTGGTTTCTCCTCAACAAAAACCTCTCGAGGATTTTCCAAATTCCTCTTCAGTTGGTCATAAAGTGATCTTGAAGTTGACCACTAAACTAGTCATTTGCGCAATGCGATTTGTAGCATGTACGCAGAAAAATCCACTGCGTGATGACATCCTCTGCGTGAAAAAATCCTATGCGTGACAGAATCCACTGCGCAAAAACATCCTATGTGCGACATAATCCACTACGCGACAACATCCTATGCGCAACAGAATCCACTGCGAGACAACATCCTATGCGTGACAGCATCCACTGCGTGATGAAATCCAATGCACGATGAAATCCACTGCATGACAACATCCTATGCACGAAGAAATCCACTACGCAAATAAATACACTACATGAAATAATCCTTTGGGTGGTGAAATCCACTGCATGACAACATCCTATGCGCGACAACCCACTACGCGAAGGAATCCATTGCGCGACAAAATCCTTTGCACGGTAAAGTGCTCTGTGCAACGCGTAGCAAATTTTGCAGCTCGCAGTTCCAAATGGAAATGGAACAAATAAATGATAAGCTTACTTTTGAAACTGACCCTTGGAGATGTTAGATGATGCCAATCATAAAAACAATATGGGTGCTAACATGCATGACTTTGCAAATTGTTGAAAAACCTATAACCTTAGTTGTGAAAATCATGGTGCTAACAACTGGCTCCAAAGGTGATGTTATCCTCCCTGTCAGGTAGCAAAGAACAATAGACAAGGTGCCTATCCATTGGGTTTCTCCCAAACTCAAGTTTCCAACTGTAACTTGTAACTTACATCTGCTGAAAACCCAAAACTATATATGCTCCAAACTGAAATCTAAAACTAAGTTGAAAATGAAAATTGTAGATTGCTAAAAGAAATGCTCGTAGTATCGAGCTTATTTACACTCCTACCTACCCTAACTGCTGAAAAAAGATGTCAATCAAGTGAAATCAAAATGGCAATGAAACCATGCAAGCACTTTATCCACTTTTTGGTTTCTTTGCACATACTTGCTCCAAAGGCTAGCATAAAGGTAAAAAATTTCCTTCAGCTGATTCAGTACGTTCTTCATATTCTTCTTTGTAGCTATGATATGTACATTGATTGCTCTCATTACACTGCTGAAAAGGAACATTTTCTGATAGAGAACGTGCAACTGGTTGTTCTAGGAAGTCAACATCATAACCAGCATCATATTCATCATATATAGGAAAATCAACAACATCTGCAATGTCATCTAACAAGAAAAAGCTTGGGACATCAACCTGCTCTTCAACAAGTTGATTTGCAAATTCATTTTCTTAACTATCTACAAATGAATACATAAAACAATCGGCCCCGTGCTTATGATGAGATGGATCATAAGCTAAATTAGCACCTTCTTTTTCAATAAGTGGAATATAATCCTTTGTAAAATCATCAACATTTAAAGCTTCAAGAGGACATATGATATTATTAACTCTCTGCTCAAGATTCAAATCAACAATTTTCTATTCATATTCATTGTCATGTTCTTTAGCATCGAACTCCTCATTTCTAATCTGTTTACATGCTTGGATATTGTGTTGAATCTCCTGAGAATGATTAAACATTTGCAGTAAGGACTTAGGTCTTCTTTCCATCAGGAGAAAAGACAAATCTAGATGAAAAGTTGTTGCATAATGGAGCATGTCAGCAACTTCAGTGGGTTTAATTTCGTTAGGCAATTTATAATAAAGACTAGCAAACCTCCTATTGAAATCCGAGATGGTTTCATATTTCAGTCTTCTCATGGCATAAAATTCTGAAAGGAGTAGATCCCATGACTTTCTCTCGCCCCAAAATCTAGAGAAAGCTTCCCTGAATTCATCCCACGAGCTCATTGACTGAGGTTACAAATGTCTGACCCATGCTTTTACATCTCCTTGTAAGGACTGAGAAAAGGCCCTCATAGACACATCATCATGTTCGATCTCAAAACGTTCTATAAAATGTTCAAAGACTTGAATATATTTTTCAGCTGACTTTCCATCAAGCTCTCCATCGAACCGAGGAAGGTACTTATAATGTTTCAGAGGAAAGTCATGAAGGATGGAAGGAAATTTAAGAGGATTGTATCTTTCTTGAATCTTGGAGGGCGTAGGATTAAGAATAGAAGGTACAAGCTCAGATTTGGTTTCATTAAGCTCACAAGAATGATCATGAACATCATATGGCTCAGAGGAACGAGCTTGGTGAATATCGGTTATACAAGAAAGAGGTATACCTACAGTTTTCCATGGAGTATATACAAGGGTAGATCTATGGGCTTCATTTGAATGCAGTAAGTGAAAAAATATTCTTTTGAAAAACTCAGGAAAGGACAAGAAGATATTGATAAAACAGAAAAGTACTTCTTGGACTTAACTTAAGCTTGAGTACCTGATTTTTCCATACTGCCCTTCCATATCTCTGTCAACAGGTCTCATTCTCCAGTGGAGTCTTTGAATCACATTTGAAGCTTGATTGGAATTGCCATGAAAACTTTAGCTCCAGATTCTTCTGCCAGTGGAATCACCTTCAACTGATTTTATGATGTGTGGAGTCGCCAGAGCAGAAATACAAMCAATATGTGCCTAAGTGTCTTCTGCTCCCAGACCTTAGAACTGCAACAATGTCGTTCTGCACAGGGAAAGTTTCATTCAATTTCGTCCCCGACAACGGCACCAAAATGTTAACACTTCGTAAATTCGTTCRGCTGATAAACAAACAACGAAGGTAACTGTTTCAACTGAATTTGAGATTTGAAACTAGACTTTCAGGTCTGGAGAGGGCTCTCTTGGGAGACACTGTCTCAACGCGGGATATGGCTTTAAATTTGTTGGCTAGATTTAACAGCTTTGGAATAATGGGTTCTGGTTATATTGGCACAAGAGAGTAAGACTTGGGCTATGTAATCGATTCAAGAAAATGATAGAAACAAATGACTCAGTGACTAAACTTTGAGAGGATAAAGGATAAGCGAGCAACAATCTTCAGTGAAAAATCATAATGTGTGGCGAGGAGAAAACACATGAACTAACTCGGAGCACCTTTGCGGATGAATTTGGAGTTAACTTTAAGAGGAAAAACGTTTTGTCTAAATGGCGCGAACAAGGGGTCTTGCACAGCAAATCCACAGGTTTGAAATTTGTTCTAATTCAAATAAATAAGATATGAATAAAGGAAACAAGAAGTACATACGCAAAGAAGGGAAAACAATACATCCAACTGCTACAATCAAAATATTTTCATCAAAGCTACAAGACTTTTGCATTAAGTTTCGATCGAACTCAAATTACATACAATAGCTATTGTCTATGCTAATTTTTCCAAAGAACCCTGTTTACATGAAAATAATCCCCATATATAGAAAACTAATGTAACCCTTGGCTGGTAGGGTCGAACTACTCCCTCCTAGAATCATGGATCCATTTTCTTTGAAAGAGAACAATAACTTCAACGGATTCACCAAAAATAGAAAACCCGACTTTGCCAAATCATAATCGTAACCGAAATATTCTTTACAATCATTGATCATGATCAACATTCGACAATATGGTTGTGATGAGCCATCATGTGCACTTCTAGACACTTTGTCACCCTTGCACAACAAGTCTGCTATGCAACAATAACCTACAACAAAAAACGCAGTGGATTGTGCAACAAACTAGGAAAATAGGCGTTAAATATGACATCATATATCACTAATAAAAAACTATTTTCCAAAACCAAGAGAGGTTTTTGTAGCTAAGATCGTTATAAATAAAACCCTCTCTCGGTTTCTTTAAATTCATCTCCAAATGGCCGGAATACATTTCACAAAAACATGTCTCGGACAGGAAATCATGAAAACTAAAAAATAGGGCTCAAAGATCCCTTCAAATCTCCCAAAATATGAAACGTTTTTAAAATATGAGAGAGGTTTTTATTATTTGGTTTGTCCTGAACAAAATCCTCTCAGGGATTTTCCAAATTCCTCTCTAGTTGGTCAGAAAGTGATCTTGAAGTTGACCACCAAACCAGTCATTTGCGCAGCGCGACATGTAGCCTGTGCGCAGGAAAATCCACTGCGTGATGACATCCTATGCGCGACAACATCCTATGCGTGACAGAATCCACTGCACGAAAACATCCTATGCGCGACAGAATCTATTGTGTGACAACATCCTATGCACGACAAAATCCACTGCGCAACAACATCCTATGCACGACAACATCCACTACGCGACGAAATCCACTGCGCGATGAAATCCACTGCGCGACAACATCCTATGCGAGACAACCCACTGCGCGATGAAATCCATTGCGTGATAGAATCCTTTGTGCGGTGAAATCCATTGTGCGACAACATCCTATGTGCGACATCCCACTGCGCGATGGAATCCATTGCACGACAAAATCTGTTGCGCGACGAAATCCACTACGCGACAGAATCCTTTGCGCGGTGAAGTTCTCTGCTCAAGGCATAGCAAATTTTGCAGTGCATAGTTGCAAATGGAAATGGAACAAATAAATGATAAGTTTCCTTTTGAAACTGACCCTTGGATATGTTAGATGATGCCAGTCATAAAAACAATATGGGTGGTAACATGCATGACTTTGCAAATTGTTGAAAAACCTATAACCTTAGCTATGAAAATCATGGTGCTAACACGCCCTTCAAAAATATCACCAACATCCCATCAAAGAAGGAATAGATGAGTCAACTATGGTCCAAGGAAATCTAACGTCCTCTAACCAACTCCCTCAAATCAAGGAGTGTTCCAAACATGCAATAACAACCTCCCAGGTGATGATGTCACCCCTCACACATGTGAGTCGTCCAAGTGGATAAGACAACATGAGAGGCATGTGTGGGTTCCTCTAGGTGAGCGCTCCAACAGTAATGATCAAATAATGGTGCCACATCATCATAAGGCCAAGTAACCATTTCTAACCACCTCTGTACTCTATAACCAACCTCTCTGATGCATTAAATGCTCCCACATGTGGTCGAACAAGAGCTAATAATGCATGGGTGTGAATGCAATGTCTAACTGAGAAAGGAGAATGAATTTGAGTGGTCCATGTGGCATGTGTGATGACATGGCATCTCTGTCATGGATGGATGCACTACCACAGTTCCCAATATAGTGACATGTATCCCAATGTGGTACACAGATCTCGAGGAAAATGACATAGATCCCAATGTCTATAGTTATGATCATATATGAATACATGGATCCCAAGGCAGTGTCACAGATATTGAGTCATGGTACATATATCCCAATGCACAATACACACTTGAAGTGATGGATTTAACATCTTAGCAATCCGTTAAACTATAGCACATGGTGACATATCTTAACTCATCATAACAAGTAGGGGTTAGTTTTATTACTTGCGTAAGTCTCACCAAAGGGAACAATATTAACCCTTATACATGCATCAAGTCTTAGGACAACCCATATTTTCTATGTACATAGGTGAAAGAAAGGAAAAGATGGATAATAATGATGAAAGGGAAGGGGAAACGAGTTCATGGGATGATCCTCAAAGTCTTATACACACATAGATATTTGTATTCATTTATTCATTCATTTAGATTGCATGAGATATGGATTTTTATACATAATAGCCTTAGAGAGGGAGTTTAGCATTGAGTTACTTATCCTCGACACTATTTATTACTACCCCTTTATGCCTTTTTCTTTAAGTGTTTAGTTTATTAAACAAGTCCATTTTCTTTATATATTCATAGACAAGCTAGGGACCAAGTGCATTTGTTAAGAACCAAACAGATAATAAGCCTCTTCAAGGGGGCAACCTCCTTTTACCCCACTTAAATGTTCAAGTACAAGATGATCCAAAATGAAAATGTCTCCTTGGTATATATAGGAGACTAGGAGGTTTAATGGCCTAAAGCCGACATAAATAAAATAACATTACTAATCTAAATTACAACTAATGGCCTAAAGGCGACATAAATAAAATAACATTACTAATCTAATATGCCCCAATTAAGTGGTAATGAGCCAAT
>JASDQU010011594.1:76578-164858 GCA_032191745.1 Picea mariana | reverse complement strand
AGAAGCTCCTCAATTATGTCAAGTTCCTGGGCATCAGCCAATCCAGAATGGCCCTGATCTTCTCTTGGTGCACCTATACCCCCTCTGCACTGATGATGTGGCCTAAGTAAAGCAGCTTTGTCATACCGAACTCGCACTTGGACTCTTTGGCATATAATGATTATGCCTCCATGATGCTCAATACCTCATCCAGGTGCCTCATATGCTCTTGCCATGACCGGCTATAGATCAAGATGTCGTCGAAGAAAACCAATATTGATTTCCTTAACCGATCCCTGAATATATGGTTCATGCAAGACTAGAATGTAGCGGGTGCATTGGTTAGCCCAAATGGGATAACYAGGAACTCGAAGTGTCCAAAATGACATCAAAATGTCATCTTCTCTATGTTCTGCTCTCAGATGCTGATTTGATGATATCCAGAGCGTAGATCAATTTTTGAGAAGAAAATAGCCCCATGCAGTTCATCCATCAACTCATCAATGTGTGGGATAGGGTACCGGTTCTTGATGGTTTTCTTGCTCAAGGCTTGGTAATCAATGCACATCCTCATGGTGCCATCCTTCTTCAAAACTAAGACAACTGAAGAAGCAAATGGGTTGTTGCTTGGTCTGATGTGTCCCATTGGCAACAATTCCTTGATTGCCTTCTCTATTTCATCCTTGAACCTCCTAGGATGACGATAGGGGGGGGGTGATCATAGGTTTGGCCCCCTCCTCCAACTCAATAGTGTGCTCAAAGCCTCTGTCAAGTGGTCTCCCTGGTGGAATTGCCTCAAAGACCTCCTGACGTCGTCCCAATAAATTCTTGATCTCTGTATGGTACCATTGTCGACCTTCTGAATCCTTCTGAGTAGTGATCAAGCATTCTGCGACATATGCTACCTCCCCATGTCTGAATATCCTCTCCATCCTCTTGGTTGAAACTGTCCTGGGTGCTCCCGTCGACATACCTCTTAGAACAACCTTCTTCCCATCCTTATCTCTGAATCCCATTTCCAAGGTTTGGTAGTTGGTAGTGATTTTTCCCAAGGTAATCATCCACTGAACTCCTAACACCACATCTGTGTCCGATAGGTCAATGACATAAAATATGTCTCTCACTATGTAGTTGCCTAACTTCATCTCTAAATATGGAACTCTGTCTAGACACTCCATTGTGTGGCCATCTGCTACCGCAACATCAAACCCCTCAAACTCCTCTGTTTGAAGTGCCCGTCTCGATACTAGTGAAGCGTCGATGAAGTTGTGGGAGGCCCCACCATCTATCAGGGCGATTTCCCATTGCCACTGAATAATCTCTCTGATACAGAGGGTATCATACCTGGGAACACCAGAAAGGATCACTATGAATCCTCCCTTTACTGGTTTCGTCCTATTAGCCTACTCTAGCGATTATGGGACTACTGAAGGATGGGCTCCTGCCGGTGTCGGTGGTCTATGGGGAGGATGCTCCTCTGTTGGTGTTGACTCCTCCTCTGAACTAGTGGATCCACTGTCCTTCTCCTCCTCCTCATTGTCCACGCTGTCTATTGCTACCTCAATATATTGAATCTCTCCCTTGCCCATGCACCTGTGGCCTGGGACCCAAGGATATCTGCAGCTGAAGGAAAGCTTCTTCCTCATAAGCTCTCGTCTAGTCTCATCATCCAACTTCTCCTTGCCCTTCCATTCTCTCTGGAATGGCTTCTTGTCTCAATCCCTCTGGGGCACAAATGGTTTGGAGAAAGTTTTAGTCTTTGGCACTGAGTCTGCCAGATCTCGAGTGCGAAGGATGGAATCCTGCAAACTGGGAGGCAGGTATGCCTTCACCCTTCCTCTGAAAGGCTCTGTGAGTCCTTTTGTGAATAGCATGATCAACCTGTTCTATGATATATCTTTCACTGCCACGGCTACCCACTGAAACTCTGTGATGAACGCCTTTGTTGTGCCAAGTTGTCTCAACTGGGCTAGATCCCTGAAGTGTATCTCAAGATCCTTCCTTGCAAACCTATCCATGAGCCTATCTGTAAACTCCCTGTAGGAGGTGATGCGACTGTGACCCAATGTCACTAGTCCATGATACCACCACTCATGTGCCTCACCCTCCAAGTGTAAGGTCACAAAATTGATGGCCTCTGTCTCGGTCATCTAGTTGAGCTTGTAATACGTGTCTAGCTTCTATACCCAAGCTCTGGCGGTGTATTTGGACGATCCGTCAAAAGAAGGGATGGTGAGTTTCCCAACTTTTTGGATGAAATTGATGTTATGCCCCTACTGTTGTTGTGGTCCTCCCCTCTGCGGCTCTCTGGGGTGGTTCCTGAGTTTGAGTCCACGGTAGTCGACTAAGGTCATGACCTGATGGAAGTCATAACCCAATGTTGCGTACTCCCTCCTATACTCTGCAATGTCGTCTGCATGATTGGGTGGCCTCTGTGCTATCGGTGGTGCTGCTGCTACCGGGGGTGCCCTCTGGAAACTGGGAAACAAGGGTCTGGGAATCCTACTCGTAGAGGTGTATGTACGAGAGGGTGACTGGGGTCTATTGCCTGCTCCTAAGTTCCTCTGTGCTGCATGCGGGACTTGTGTGTCTGGGGTGCCCACTCTAGCCAATCTATCAACCACCTGTGACAAGGACTGAGACATGGTCCATTGAATAGCTAACATATCATTGATAACATGCATGAAAGTTGTCTCTCGATCTATGAGAGCCTTGCCACTACCCTCTAGTCGCTCATATCTGTCTCCTAGCATCCTCTCTGCCTCGTGCTCTGCCCTTCTCTCTGCTTCTCTATGTGCCTCTTCCTCTTCTTCTGAGCTAGGAGGAAAAGGAGGGAAATCAGGCCTATGCCTTCTTTCCTTATGCCTGATGTAAGTGCCATATTCATCACCTACGTGTTCAAGGCCCTCTAGGTCTTCTACTGCACTCATTGTCTTTAATCACAGGCTGGAAGGACTAAAGCTCTAATACCACTATAATGTTCCTGACTTGGCTAGTCTAGGAAACGTTATTAATGTGTGTGTAGGATAAATGGTCTACAGGATATAAATGATCATACAAACAATAAACACAACAAAGGACTGCAAAGTTTGTATTATGATATCTCTGTGGATTACAAAATGGTCGAATGCGGTTGAATAAACTGACAATACTCGACTAGATCAAAAGACAAAGGATCTTAGCCGGAATACAAATAAGAAACTAAAAGATAATACCCAGAATATGGGAGCATTGCGGAATCAATGGATGCGTTGGGACTATGGCTGCTCTGACGGTAACTGCTGGAAGTCTGGAAAGTTCACCCTGGGAGATATACTTCTCAGAATGGCCTGGAAATTGTCCCAAATGATGCGCCCTGCTCTAGTCCTTAGTATTGGTATATGTCGGAACCCTCTGTTGATGAATCTGGACCCCAGATGGATACCCCTGGGGGAATGTGCCCATCTTCTTCTGGCAAAATGCGTCCTAGTGATTCCACCGTCAGAATTGAATGAGATATGTCTCAAAATGACCGCCTTGGTCTACTGGGAAATCGGTCGAAAGGGTTCCCCTGAATCTGGTCTGATGCTCGCTCTGGAACCACAAATGCACCCACCAAAAGTGTTGCACGTCCAAGTTTGGAAAATGCGTCCAGTTGATTCCTTCGTCGGAATCTGATGAGGAACTAGGAAAAAGATGCGCCTTTCCCTCCTCTCAAATGGGTCGGAGGGAAATCTCGGAATTCTCCCTGGATGGGATAAGTCAACTAAAAACCATCTCATAAGCTATCTCCTCGCTCTGGATGAATGTGCCCTTGCTGTTGAACAATGTGTAACTGTTGCTGAAGAATGATGGAAGACTTGAATGATCTTCCCGGTGACTAGGGTGTGTCTCTCAACCCCGAAATCATCCAACTGGTGTCTTCCTCCTGGAATCCACTGAACTATCTCTCCTGAGATGCGCCTCTTCTCCTCAATGACAAGTCATAATCTGCATAATAATGAGTTAGGTCGCTAACCTTTCCTTTATAGCTTTCCAAAATCTTAAATCATGTTGAAACCCTAATTCATTGTTGACTTCCAAAACCCTAAATCACTGTTGAAACCCTAATTCACTGTTGACTGTTATTTTTAGCTCATAATGACTTAAAAACGCTTTTAACCCTTTTTAGCTCAATGTCACTTTCCGAATATAACACATGTGACTGGAGTGACCTCTAGTAACCCTGTTTACCTCTCTTTGGCCCTGGCTATAGTCTAACGGGGTGGTTTAGATCATTAAGCCTCCTCTCTGGAGCTCCTATTTGGAAAGGGACATTACAAATTTCATCTTTAAGGTTCTACGTTAGCTATTGTTTGAGTGCATCATTGTTGTTTCTTATTTCCTCTCTTAGCTCCTCATGATTTTTTTTATTGCATTTTCGAGTAATTGTAGGGCATTTTTACATTCCTCGTCTATTTTTTCCAACTGGTTTTTTAATTCTAACATCTTCCTAGTACTTGGAGGTGAAATTTTCACTGGGATGGTAGAATTGCAGGCTCCTTTTTAATTTTTTAGATTGCAGACTGCTAAATTCTATTGTTGTATGGTGAGTATTGACAACGACGAATGGTAGATGAAGCCGAAGATTATTATTCACCTCCCTTCATAGAATCCAAAGAAAATAACGAGATCCCTGACTAGTGATAAATTGAATCTTTTGTTTTTAATTAATGAAAACAATTACGTTGATTGTGATAAAATGCTCTCATCAAACCAATCACAAAATCGAATAGATGAAGCAGGTGAGGGTTTGGGGTTTGTGATTTGAGAGGGTGAGTGAAGGAGGATGACGAGGCGAAGGAAGAAACGAGTAGTGGACGACATCAGAGGATAGGGAGACACAGGAAGAGGGTTGTTGGGATTCACGAAGGTGAGTGAAGGTATGTCGGGATTTTGCGAGGGTGAGGTATTTTGGGATTTGGGAGGGTGAGAAAAAGAAAATAATGAGGGAAATGAAGACGTAGACAGAGGATAGGGATATGTATACAGAGGGAACGTGGGAGTTTATGTGGACACCAACAATTGGATGGTAGTTTAGATGACGAGGAGTGATGGGCCGAGAAAGAGCACGAGGATGGACGCTCTGATGCCAATGGATCATACAAATTCAAGGAGATTTGATTTCCATGATTTGATTAAAAATTAATAATGTATAAAAATATAATATATGAATGGTATGAAAAAATGAATATTACATTAAAGGGGCTCATTATATAATAACCCGTGTGACTTTTATGGAGGATTCATGAATCTTAATATATTATTATTAAATTCTATTTATTATTTAATGTTACTTATATTTTATTTTATTTATTATTATGTATAAAACATTATACATGGTATCATAGCTATTTTGGTTAAGATCACTCTCTATGTGAAAGAGTGGGTTGGTATCTCAACTATGGTCTACCTGGAAGAGGTGCTTAGGCATTATGAATCAGGCATGGAGATCCCCTACTCCTTGATCTATTCATTTTGATGGTTGAAGGGCTAGGCAGGGCTCTTGCTAGATTGAAAAAGGTTGGGTATCTTAAAGGATTTGAATCCACTCCCACCTTATAAGTAATCTCATGTTTATAACTATGGACGACACCTTTATGATGAGGGAAGCTTGATCAAAAGAGGCAAAGAAGAAAAATCCTTGAACCTATTCTTGCTATCATAAGGAGGAATGATAAATAAGGATACATATAAACATCTTCTTTCACACAAAATTAGTTGTTTATAGGAATATAAGCATAACTTTAAATTTTTTAAGGGCCACTTTTCCAAGTAAACATCGTGGGCTTCTCCTCTCATAAAGAAATCAGGGAGAAACTTGTCATGGGAAAAATTTATCAACCAAAAAAGGAACAAATTAAATAGTTGGAATTCAAGTTTTCCTTCTTTGATGAGGACAATTATTCTTATAAAAATAGTCCACACAATATCGATATGTATATTCTTGTCCCTGCCATTCCTTGTGAAATTAATCAAGGAACTTGAGAGAATCAAAAAATATTTTCTTAAGTGGGAGCCACCTTAGACCCAAAGTGGCTATTGATGCCTTAGCGAGAATTTTGCATCTCAAAAGCTTCATGAGGCCTTGAATTAGGAAATTAAAACTACTAAATCATGCCATTGATGAGGTTATATGATACTAGGGATTGAGATTGAGGCTCTCTGGGACCAAATACACAAACACAAATATTCTAAGGAATATGAATGGAGGGATATGTTTAGAATGGAGTTTGCACTAAAGGGATTGTTCATTTGGAACAATGTTAGTGAAGCTTTTCAAATAACTCAAGTCCTTGACATATATGATTTAGGGAAGGATGGACAATCAATGTTATTTTGGGAGGATGCATTGGAAGGAAATGAGACCTTGTAGAAAAACATTAATATGGGTTATTAGAGTGTGGAGGCAACTAAATTAATGGCTTAGGAATATTTAGTGGGAATTAATAGATAATTTATGGAAGGAGCTAAGGAAGATAATTCTATGGATAAAAGAGGGTGAAGATAAATTTTATTGGTATATTGTTGGTATTAGGGAAATATTCAAGTTGGCCTACTATCATCTATTGAGGTTTAATATTGTAGTAGAGAAGGAAAATATTTGGACTAGGGCTTGTAATCTAGTTTATTGGCTTAAGGTATCAACTTTGTTATGGATTGTGGCAATGAATAACATTATCACTTATGAGTATATGAGTATGAAGGCCCCTCGAGAGTTGTGATGTGAAATCATGCAAAAGAGGAAGCAAAGCATCTCTTTATTCAATGTGAAGTACCTTTGATTTTCTTGAACCTAATAGTTATTAAAATCTGAAAAAGTGGAAGGCACACTATACAATTTCATAAATGAGTAAGAAAATGGCATAGTAGGGACTTGGTTCAATAGTTTTGAATACAATATGGGATATCATCCCAAGCTTGGGGATCTAAAACCTCTAGAAGGAGTAAAAACTAGATTATTTTAAGACAAAATCATATTAGTGGATCGACTCTTTCAGATTGTCACAAAAAGCATCAAGGAGATGATTGAATCCATATCCTTAAAGAGTGGATATTTGGAAGCCTCTCCTAAAAATAATATCAAGCTATTTAGCGGGGAATATTCATATGACAATTGAAATTATCCCTTAAATACCATACTAGTTCATAGGTTCATGATTTACATGGAAACCTCTTAAGTCTCCAAGATTCAAGCTAAACTTTGATGGGGCTTTTAGAAATAACCAAGAGTAGGAATGAATTAGAGGAATCATTAAAGACCGTGATATTAACCCAATGCATGTATATTTCAATAACACATGATATATTGTCTATCATATAGTATAGATGGTGGTTTTTATGATCCAATGCCTTAAAAATTTCAAAAGTCAATGAATACAATCCACTTCGAGGGGGAAACCTCCTTTTACAATATATCCAATTCATAGTATAATATGAGATGAGATTACATCATCCTAAGACTAGGTCTCCTTGGTATATATATATAGGGGACAAGGGGAACAATTATAATGAAAGGGCACAATTAAGGGTTATAGCCAACCTACTAATATAACACTAGAAATGTGATAATTCAATATTTAGGGGCTTAATAAGGGGTTATATACATAACATGGGGCTTTGTCTAGGGATTAACGTGCCCCTCCCATTCAAACAAGTGTTGTCCTCAACACTTGACTAACTGTACATGTTTGTTCATGAAGAACTCATCTTCCCATGTCGCCTCTTCCACTAGTAGGTTCTTCCATTTGACGAGGTACTCAGTAATTGCTCAATTTTGTAGTGGCTTAATCCATGTTTCAAGGATTGTTTTTGGTTCTAGTATGATTTCCCCTTCTTCATTAATCTCTAGAAAGATAGTTTGCACTAGGATCTTATCACTAATTACCTTATTTAAGCAAGAAACATGGAAGATTGGATGTACACGTGAAGATGGAGGCAACTCCAATTTGTAAGCCATGATTCCAATCCTTTGCAAGAACTTATAGGGGCCATAATATTTGGGTACTAATTTATTGTCCTTCTTTTGTTGCTTGAGGGACATCTATTTATATGGTTATAAACTGAAAAATATTCAATCCCCCACTTCAAATTCCCTTTCATTGCGATGTTGATCCACTTGTTGTTTCATCATATTTTGTGCCATAACCAAGTTGTCCTTCAATAGTTTGAGAACCTATTGTTGGTGCCCTATGTGGTCATCCATTGCCTGAACCTTTGTACTCCCTTTCAAGAGAGATGTGATGGATGGAGGATGACATCCATAAAGTGCCAAAAATGGGGACATTTTTATGAAGTATGGAAGGATGTGTTGTACCATCTTTCTTCAAAGGGAAACCACTTGACCCATTGTGTTTGTTTATCAATTGCAAATAAACAAATATATCCTTCTAGAAATTTGTTCACAATCTCAGTTTTCCCATTGAATTGAGGATGGTAAGTTGAGTTATGAGCCAATTGAGTACCCAAACAAGAAAATAATCGAGTCCCAAAATTTCCAGTGAAAAATGGATCTTTATCACTAACAATAATCTTGGGGACTCCATGTAGCTTTTCAAATGTTTCCTTGAATGTTGAGGCTATTGTACTTGGTTTAAAAGGATGGAAAAGAGAGAGAAAAAAAATGGGCATCATTAATCAGTTGATCCACTACTACCACGATGATGGTCTTTCCTTTAGATTTGGGTAAACCTATAATAAAACACATTGAAACTTCTTCCTAGCATTGACTTGGTATAGCTAATGGTTTTAGGAGACGAGAAGTCTTGATTGTCTCCATTTTTTGTTGGCAGAACACACATTCAGACACAAACTTTTAAACATCAGTTTTAAGATCTTCCTAGAAAAAATCATTCTTGATTGTGTGATAAGTTTTCAAGAATCCGACATGTCCTCTTATAGGAGAAATGTGCAATTCCATAAGGACTTTCTGTTTGAGTTGGGAATTGTTACAAAAACATAGGTGATCATGATACCATAGCAAATCATACATCCATACAAATTTATCTAATGCATTGGGTTCCTCTTGTAGTTGTTGAAAGATCTTACATACCTCTTGATATTGGTTCCATTCCATCCTTGCTTCTTCCACCCAATTATATTGTGGAATAGAAATAACACATAGTGAACCCTCAGTTTCTTCTTCTTTCCTTGAAAGTGCATCTGCCACAATATTATGTTTTCCTTGCTTGTAGATAATTTCAAAGTCGTAACCTATCATCTTTGTAATCCATTTTTGTTTTTCTTTTGAAGATAATCATTGCTCCAAGAAGTACTTCAAACTATCATGATCTGTTTTTACTTTTTAGTGTCTTCCTATTATGTAAGGGAGCCATTTCTTAACTGCAAGTAGTATGGCCAACATTTATTTTTCTTAAATTGGTTGGAGTAAGTTTTATCCTTTAAGTTGGTTGCTTTCAAATGCAAGGGGCCTTCTTTCTTGCATTAAAACTGCACCAATGTCATAGCCTAAGGCATCACACTCCACAATAAAAAAAATTGTGAAGTTAGGTGTGGATATGGCAAGAGTTGTATACATAGCCTCCTTAACTTTTTCAAAAGATTTAGTTGCTTCTTAAGTCCAAGAAAATGCTTCCTTCTCTAATAATGTTGTTAGAGGTGTTGTTATTTGACCATAATTCTTGAAAAACTTGCAGTAATATCCTGTCAATCCTAAGAATCCTCTAAGTTTCTTTAAGGTTTTGGGAACTGGCCATTCCCTCATAGCTTTAATTTTGTTAGGGTCCACTTTTACACCTTCCCGAGATACAATATGACCCAAATATTCCACTTCTTGAACCCGAAAGGCACACGTGGAAGGATTTGTAATAAGTTGTTGCTCTTCCAAAGGTTGTTATACTCTTTCAACATGTTGTACATGCTCTTCCCATGATTTGTTGGAGATTAGTATGTCATCAAAAGATACTAAAATGAATTTTCTAAGGAAGGGTTTGAAAATAGAATTCATCAAGCTTTGAAATGTTGAAGGTGCATTATTAAGTCCAAATGGAATAACAAAAAACTCATAATGACCTTCATGTGTTCTAAAGGTTTCTTTGGGAATGTTTTCCTGCCTCATTCTGATTTGATGACATCCTTAACGAAGATCCAACTTGATAATAAATTTTCTCCACCAATTCATCAATGATAGGAATAAGAAACTTATCTTTAATGTTCATTTTGTTGAGTTGTTTATAATATGGACACATACGCCATGAACCATCCTTCTTCATAACCATCACTATTGGTGAAGAGAAAAAACTTTGGCTAGGTTGAATGATGCCAACCTCTAACATTTATCGGATCATACACTCAATCTCACACTTCTGTGCATATGGATACCTATAAGGCCTAATGTTAGGTGGTGCACTTTTGGGTTGCAAATGAATAGCATGATCATGATCTCAAGCCAGTGGAATACCCTTAGGCATCTCTCCAAATGCCTTGGAATGGTTGTTGATAACCATTTGGAGATCCATTAGAGCATAGGATATAGATGTTTGAACATCTATTTAGCACAATTGTGAAATTACACCACAATGTCCCTTTTTGAGTTATTTTGTCTTGCTATTAGAGCTTATCACTTTAGAGGTTTTCCCTTAGATACCTCTAAGCTCAATTTCCTTGCCTTTCGAGGAAAATCGCATGAAAAGATCTTGAAAATTAAGGATCGTTGTTCTCAATGATTGTAACCATTGGACCCCTAGTACAACATAAACACCACCCATTAGGATGACAATCATGGGACTATCCAGTAAATACTCCCCCATATTGAGCTTAATACTATGGCACTTCCTAAAACAATTTATGGTACCTCCATCTGCAATCATTACTTGAAACTCTGGTGTTGGATATACAAAGTAAATGAGATCTTTTGCTAATTTGTAATTGATGAAGTTATGGGTACTACCAAAAGAAACCAACAATGTTCCCTTTTGATTTTTTATGTATCCTTGTATCTTAAGAGTTTGTGGAGTACCGATGTCAAGCAATGCATGACAATATATCGTTGGAATAGTCTCTTCTAGATATAGATCTCGTGATGGTTCCAATTCTTGATCTTCTTCCTCTTCACATTCTAAGTAGAATAATTTCTTCTCACTGCATGTATGCCCTTTACTATACTTGTTGTCAAAATTGAAACATAGTCCCTTTGCTCTTCTTTCATCCATTTGTTGAGGTGTCAACCTTGTTGGTTTAGGAGAGGTAACATGGTACTCTCTATAGTTGTCAGTAGCTACCCTTATAGTAGCCATATTTTTGTTTTCCACTTTCCTTGTTGTACTGAAAGCTTGCTCTAGGGGTTTAGGTTCGAAGAGATGCACCTCATGTTGAATTATCTCCTTTAAAGTACCCATAAAGAGATATAACAAATTATCCTCAACAATGTTCTTTACCTTTAGATTGAGCTTTTGGAATTGTTGAATGCGCTATGTAATTGGACCTTTTTGTCGAAGATTTATCAATTGACTAAAGAATGTAACGCTCTTAATAACCCCATAATGTGATATCAATTCGTTCGTAAAAATGGACCAAGAGATAATATAGTTCTTTTTTCTTTCACAAAGCCATTGATACCAAACAAATTAATCATTTTATAAATACAAGGATGCAATAAGTACCTTTTGTAAGCTTGGTGTTTGGTGTAGATCAAAGAATTGCTCCATCTAGAATATCCATGCTATAGGATCTTTACCATTAAACTTCCTCATATCGATCTTTGGAATGAAGTTCCTTGGTTCCAACTTGAAGCCTCAATGATGTCGATATTGGAGTACTGAATAATCATGATTTTAGGACTCAATATTTATTTCCTCTACATTTTCGTGATTTCCTTGCATTTTGATATCTCCTATAGGGATTCTCTCATCTAGAGGATGTAAGATCATGGAAGACATGGAATTTTGCAATTATAACATCTTCTTTTCCATATATTTTTCCATCTCTTTCCTATTTTCATTCAACTTCTTTTCCATATATTTCCTATTTACATCCATGTTATTTTCCATATCTTTCCAATTTTCATCCATCTTATTTTCCACCTCCTCCATTTTCTTTTTCATCTTTCCAATTTGGTGAAAATTGTCTTCTCTTTCTTCTTGAGTCATGGTTGAGCTCTCTGGAGGTTTAGTGCTGAAGTAAATTTTGGGGGAGCCATGTGAGAAAATAATAATTCTCCTCTATTTCTTTTTTATCACATATTTTGAATCACAAAAAACAAATCTTCCAAAAAAAAGTTATGTCAATTGTAAGTTATGTACCTTTCAAACCCTTAATTAGGAGTATGACTAGATGGTTGACCTTTGTCTTGATATATCTCTGAACTTTGGACCCTTCTGAATTTTAAATCTCGGCCTGTGATACTCTGATACAAATTCTTAAACTCCTGAAAAATTTCGCAGTTTGCACCTTCATTGATAAAAAGTTATAGAAAAAATACCAAAATGTCTTGTTTAAGACTAATTTTAGGATTAATAAACAACCCCAACTTCAATGGGATATATCTCACAAACAATAATGATTCAAAATTGAAAAAAAATAAAATCACATGTGATTCGCTAAGTCTCCTTAGGATTCGAAAATTTTTAGAGTTAGAAACTTCACAGAAAAAAATTACGATGAAAATGCCAAGCTGACTCTTTTAAAACTTATTCCAAGATTAGTCACAGACCTTGTCTTACATGGACTATATATCCGAAAGTATAGCGAATTATAATCTAAAATTTGGACCACCCATACTAGGAGATGTCTTCTCAGTCTGCACAAAATGTCATTGTATGAAACCTCTTAGAAAAAATAGTTATAGCGAAAATCCCAAGATGAGTTGTTTAAAACTGAATTTGGGATGAGTCAAAAAACCTATATTCCATAGGCTATATCTCCAAGAGTATAACGACCCAAAACCCAAAATGTTTACCACAAGTACTTTGATATGTCTTCTAAGTAACCTCCATATTTTGTTGTCCGAGTCGGCCCGTGAAAAAAGTTATAGTGAAAATTATAAGATGACGCACCTAGAAAAGAAAAACCCTTGGATTGATGCTCTGAAACCAAATGTTATGATCCAACACCTTAAAATGATAAAAAATTCAACGAGTATAGTCCACTTCGAGGGGGAAACCTCCTTTAACAATATATCCAATTTAGAATACAATATGAGATGAGATAAGATCATCCTAAGACTAGGTTTACTTGGTATATATATATATATATATATATATATATATATATATATATATATATAGGAGACAAAGGGAACAATTATAATCAAAAGGTACAATTAAGGGTTCTAGCTGACCCACTAATATAACATTAGAAATTTAATAACTCAATATCTAGGGGCTTAATAAGTGGTTTTAAACATAACATGGGGCTTTGTCTAGGGCTTAACAGTGGCAGACATGCAGGGATCCATGTAGCCATGACATCGAGGATAAATAACCTAGTAGTGGAAGGTGATTCATAGGTCAGGAAAAGAAGGACACTGGAAAATGGTGCGATTTCCATAAAAGTCCCTGGCACAACACCAATGAATGTCGCTCAAAATGGTCATTGGTGGCCAAGATCAAAGACAATGAGTTGAACCCTGATTCAGAATCTGATTCTGAAAACACTGGTGAAAGATAGATCATCAATACAGATCCCACTACTATTGTCGTGACCACAACAATTCAACCAGAAGAACCAACAAATCCTTAAGAGGGGGAGCGCCTTTTTCATTTACAGATGTGGGTGAAAGGGATCCACATCTGCTCTAGCAAACATTCATGGGCCTAGATTTAAGATCACAATTAATCAACTGGTGATTATATACCCTTTAAGGAGAAGCACTCCATTACATGATGTTTTCTCGATTTAGTATTTGATCATATACATAGGGTGGGGAACATAATGGTAGATAGGTTAGTTGACCATGGTGAAAACATAGATTAGGGGGACATGGTTCTTCTTTTCAAAGTGGAATGAGTAACGTTGATGATCTGAAGGAAGCGACTTCACTTATACTCCTAAAGGATTAAATGAAAGAAAACACTAGAGAGAATGTAAATTGTATAGGGGATATTGGCATAAGAGTGAACAACTAAAATCTAGAGTGGAATAAGAGTCACGTTACTTTGGAGGGAGATGATAGATTAATCACATTGCAAGGAGTTGGGTGATAACACGAGGCTTGAATGGATTTTGGTCATGGAAAAGATTATATGTATCACGATTTGAGCTAGGGATAGAATTGAGATGACAATTATGATTGGGGAAAGGTTCGTATTTCATGATGACTCAACCTATCGTACTAAATTTTGGTCATAATCGAGTCTTCTAATCATTGGTTCAAGTTTGGGCACAATTTCTTCTTGTTGATGCCAATCACAAGATCCTGTTTGATTAAGGGATTTTTTCCCCCGTGACCTTGGATCAAGTCATAGCAGAGAAAGACCGAATTTAGAAGACATAACCTACCCTCAAATATATCAATGCATATGAGAAATAACTACTTTTATAGAGAGAGATAGAGAGAGAGAGAGGCCTCACACATTGAATCCTTTGTTCGATGTCGATCCCCGCTCTCGCTTCTTGAAGAAATCGTGATCTTTGTCGGAACTAGCATGCAATAGGAAACCACGAATAGGCCGCTGCATGGTATTTATACATTCAAATAGCATATATCATGTCCATAGATTCAAATATGCATAAAATACATTAGCATATAACAAACCAATAAACACACAGTAGGAGGGAAAGATAACTCTTCTATTAACAACAATGTGAGAAAGGTAGTTACAACCTAATTCAACCTTCGGTACTGGTCCGGAGCCAACTGCCCTGGGTTCCTCCAAAGACCTTTAGGCATCAACTCAGTGGTGAGGCTCTTCCTTGCATAACTCAATAGGGATATGAACACACCCTGTACTTATATAGAGAAGGAACACTGGAAAAGGAGTTTCTAGGTATGGGATGTGTTGAAATATTGTAACTACAAAGAATATTCTATTTATTATTGAGTTATTATTCATTAGATCAATCCCCTTTTGTGGATTGATCATGTCGGGCAGTGTAATTGACCAAATCCCCTTTTGTGGATTGGTCAAACCCTAAATATATTATGCAAATTAAGAAGTCGGCCCCCAGGATAATTAAAGTGGTTTTAACCACTAAGAAGACAAGTCGGCCCTGCCTAGTGAAGCTACACCTTTCCACCACCTGCCAGTTTGTATAAATAAAGGAAGCCAAAGCCTCATTATCTTACTCACTCATTCTCTCATCTAGTGTGCAAGTTTGGTAGCTACAGTTGGGAGAAGAAGGAAGAGAGAGGCACATTGCTCAGTGTTGGATATTCTCTAGTGTTTTGGTTTATTGTCTTGGCATTGTATTGGCTATCTATATTAAGGAATTTTTTGTTGGGTTTTCTCCCCCGTGAAGGTTTCCCAGGATAAATGTTGTGTATCTTGTGATTGTGTTTCTATCAGTGATCCTATATATGATATGGTTATCTAGTAAATTGAAAAGAAACCTAATAATAGCTTAAACCTTAACATGGTTTCAGAGCTAAGCTGAAGAGAGCATATTTCACTAGATAAGCAAAAACGTCACCGTTGTCATACAAGAAAATTAGGGTTTTCTATTGAAGAGGAATTTCAGCCTAAAACTCATCAACGAAGTGTGCCCTAGCCTAGCAAACTCTTTGGCAACCTCAACACACTTTTTCAGTGGATAAAACCCCTGATCCAGATTATTTTTGACACGAAATGAGAGCGGAGATATAATAAATAAATGCACAAAGATATCGCGGATATCCAATAATATAACATAAATGTATCATAGATGCAACCATAAACATAGAGATACAACAACACATGATTTCTATTAATAAAAGAAATGTATAGAGACTGTAAAAATATAGAGTGAAAGACTCGCTAGAATGGTGGCAGCTTATCTCTGAGAAGAGATGTGACAGTTACTCGCATTCACCAGAAGATGATTACAATGAGGCTCTGAAGGCATTTTTACAATAAATAGGAATGTCAAAAACCCTAGACATCCAAAAACATAACCCTAGGAGATGAAGCGCCAAAAGTCATGTGGGCCCCGTTTGTGTAAGTTAGTACATCAACTTCCCGGGGTCGTAACTTTTGCATACGATCTTCATTTTAGGCGTACAATAGCTCGTTGGAAAGGTATCATTGAGGAGATTCATTTAGGGGGGTCAATCAGATCCTGCAAACAACATTGAGAACCTCGATCTCGAAAAAACTTCATTTAGGCCCTCAAAATGGCCCCGGAAGTTAAAAACTGCTAAAAATAGTAAATTACCAAAACTGCCAGAAAACTATTTTGAGCCAGTTGGAAATGGTGGGTGGCCACTGATATCCACCTGGATCAATCCTCGCTCCTTAGGAGCAATGGTCTCCATTGCGTTGAGTGCCCAAGGGAGAGGGAAAAGCGTTTGATGAATCTGTATCTTGATAAGTTGCTTGCCTTGTTGGAGAAGTTGCACTGCTTAGTTTGTGGAAGGTTGTCATGAACCTGTTGCTGGCGGGGTTAACTCTGTTCAACCAATTGGGCTATCTGATATGACTGTGTGCAAAAGGAATCTTTGTGTTTTGCTGCAATCTTGTCGACCTGCTTCTGTTGGATAGAAGGTGCTTAGGTCGTGGCTGTAGTGGTTGCAGTATCCTTTTGTTCCCCTTTTGAATAGATATTGAAGAAACTGAATTTTGTAGTATGAGATACTACCTTGTGGCACTGTTTAGGTAGGACAATAGTTGAAACTACCTCTGGTATTCTGTAGAGATGACCCCCTAGAGTAATAATGGCACTACGGAGTCGAGACTCATAAATAACATGGCGCTTCCACATATATGGTTGGCCCAAGAAAACATCACAGACATCCAATGGGACAGCATTTAATAATACCTAATCCTTGAAGGGTTGGATGTCGTATGACAGTCGACACTGATGGCCGAAACGAAGATCTTGTCCTTGGCGAAGCCACCCGATGTTGTATGGCTGCGGGTGTGGTGTTGTAGACAATCCCAACTGTTTGACGACCTATGTTGAGATAAGTTTCTTCTGGCTTCCGCTATCAACAATAAAATGCATCGAGGTCCCTTTCACCCACATCTGTAAATGAAAAAGGTGCTCCCCCTCTTAAGGATTTGTTGGTTCTTCTGGTTGAATTGTTGTGGTCATGACAATAGCAGTGGGATCTACGTAGATGATCTATCTTTTACCAGTATTTTCATAATCAGATTCTGAATCAGGGTTCAACTCATTGTCTTTGATCTCAGCCACCAATGACCGTTTTGAGCGACATTTATCAATGTTGTGTCAGGGGCTCTTATGGAAATCACACCATTTTCCAGTGTCCTTCTTTTCGTGACCCTTCTTTTCCTGTGGATTAGACTGGTTTTTAGGAAGCTATTTGTTAGGGCCCTCTTTCTCATACTTTGGTTGTTGCGGATTTTTAGATCTGAACTCCCATTTGTTCTGGTGCTTAAACTTATGCTCGATTTTAACAACATATCGATAAGCAGCACCAAGTGATGAGATGTCCAGAAAATTCATTTTAGTTTGGATGTATCTGTGTAGAGCCCCACGGTATTTCAGAACCAAATTTCATTCGGAGTCTTTGATACCCAGCTTGGTGCACAAGGCATGGAAGGTATTGGTGAACTCTGGAACTGCTTGGCCCCTCTCTTGTCGTAGTGTGGTCCATCTCATGTACTGGTCCTCATAGTTTCCAATAGGGTAATACTATTCCTTTACCGCATCCACAAAAAAATCCCAAGTGGGCTTGGCCCCATATATTCCAAACTCCTCTATGGAACTTTTCTCCCAGTAAGTTTCCCACCAATGTTTGACATGGGGGAGAGATTTATGGAGTGTGAAGGTGATCTTTTCCTTGTCAAAAAAAATATAAACACAGAAATAACCTTCTAACAGATTCAACCATTTGTCTAGGGCATCCGCATCCATCTGACCTTCAAATACAGGAATATGAAAATTAACCTGTACCTTGAAAGGAGAGGTGCTTCCAAAGTGGCAGTTTGATGAAGATGCGCCTATTGCTATCGCCAATCGTTGAAGGATGTGGGAAAAATTCTCCATCATTTCATCCCTCTGTCACGTGAGAGGTTGCTCAAGCAATAGATTGATAGGATCATTTGCTCCGTCGTTTTTATTTTCTTCCACCATGGAGGGTTTCTTGGGCGTGCGAGAGTGATTGTCTTCAAGAGAAACAAGCTCGAGACCCAACTTTCTATACTCGGACCTCACAGGGGACATGCACTGAAAAAAAACGATCAAGAGTAGCCTACTCTGATACCACTGATCCAGATTATTTTCGGTACGAAATGAGAGCGGAGATATAATAAATAAATGCATAGAGATATCGCGAATATCCAATAATATAACATAAATGTATCAGAGATGCAACCATAAACACAAAGATACAATAATACACGATTTCTATTAATAAAAGAAATGTACAGAGACTGTAAAAATACAGAGTGAAAAACTCTCTAGAATGGTGGTAGCTTATCTCTGAGAAGAGATGTGACGACTACTCGCATTTGCAAGAAGATGATTACAATGAGGCTCTGAATACCTTTTATAATAAACAAGAATTTCAAAAACCCTAGATATCCAAAAACCTAACCCTAGGATATGAAGCACCCAAAGTCATGTGTGCCCCGTTTGGGTAAGTTAGTACATCAACTTCCCGGGGTCGTAACTTTTGCATACGATCTTCGTTTTAGGCGCCCGATAGCTCGTTAGAAAGGTATCGTCGAGGAGATTCATTTACGGGGATCAATCAAAGCCTTCAGATATAATTGAGAACCTTGATCCCAAAAAACCTTCATTTAGGCCCTCAAAATGGCCCCGGAAGTTAAAAACTGTTAAAAATAGTAAATTACCAAAACTGTCAGAAAATTGTTTTTAGCTAGTTGGAAAAGATGGGTGGCTACCGATATCCACCTAGATCAACTCCCAAAAAGTGAAACCCTAATTTTCAATGGTACTAGAAAACCATAAATACCAGAAAACCACGAAACCATAACCAATACCAGAAGTACCAGTCCAGAATTTCATTTGTCAAGTTTGAAGGGGAAAATTTTGGATTTTTTGAAATCCAACTGCACCAGGCTACTCGCCTCAGCCAAGCACACCTCCTGGTAAGTTCAAAATTAAATTATGAGTATTTTCAATTTTTGGTCATTTTCCTAGCTCCAGGTAAAGATGTCTGCAAGCGCTGAGCTTGCTGACAAGCTAGAAGGTGTGGAAAACTTATGTGCCTGGAAGTATAGGATTTCACTCATTCTTGAAGAGAATGACCTAGAAAGATTCATTAAAGAACATGTACCAGAACCTACTGATGTTGCAGTTAAAGCAAAACACCAAAAGGACAGAGTTAGGGCCAAAAGAATCATTGCAGATTCTATTAAAGATCACTTGATTCCTCAAGTGGCTTCAAAGAAGACTCCAAAAGAAATGTTTTATGCCCTAACCAGGATGTATGAAGGAAATAACATCAACCAGAAGATGAATCTAAGAACTCAACTCAAAAATGCAAGGATGCAGAAAGGAGAAACAATTCAAGAGTATTTCTCTATAATATCACAATTCATGGAACATATAGAAGCCATTGGTGATACTCTAGATGAAGATGAACTCATAATGACAGCCCTTAATGGTCTCACAAGACCTTGGGATGCATTCATCCAAACTATTTGTGCCATAAAGGAGAAACTACACTTTGACAGTCTTTGGGAAGAATGTGTTCAAGAAGAAGCAAGAGTAGCTAACAGAGAAGCAATACTATCCAGAGATGAAGATCAAGCACTAGTTGGTCATACTAAAGGAGGATGGAAGAGGTCTTACTTCCAGAAAAAAACTCATCAACATAAGGAGTCTCGCCCCCCAAACAAATTCATACATAAAGAATCTCACCCTCCAAGGAGATTCCAGAAGTTTCAGAAAGGTCAAAGAAGAGAAAAATATTTCTCATCCTACCAATGTTACCATTGTGACAAGATGGAACATATTGCTAAGAATTGTCCAGTTAGAAGAGAAGAATACAAGAAGAGAAACAAGAAGCACCATGCCCACACAGTTGAAGATGGAGAGCTACCCACAAAGATGATAAAAGAACAGATCGAAGACTATGTGTTAATCTCTACCCTCTCGGGATCAGTGTCACCTAGTGAGGACACTTGGCTCATAGATAGTGGTGCTTCCAAGCACATGACAGGTCAAAGAGACATTCTCTCTTGCCTTATAGAAAATAACTTTCCCCAGAAAGTTACACTTGGAGACAATTATCAGTACCATATCAAAGGAGTAGGAGAATCAAATTACAAACTTGATTCAGGAACCCCAATGAAGATAAAGGATGTACTCTATGTACCAGGTTTGACAAATAACTTACTTTCTATCTCAACTTTAGATAAGAAAGGCTTCAGAGTTGCTTTCATAGATGGATAAGTTTTTATGTGGCCCAAAGGAAAAACCATGGAAGAAGCAATTGTTATTGGAAAAGAAGAAGGTGGCTTGTATAAGTTAAAAGGTCACTCAGAAGCAGCCTTGACTCATTCCATTGAGAATCCCTGTGAACTTTGGCATAGAAGACTATCTCATGTTAACTACAAGGCATTACCATATGTAAGCAAGGTAGCCACAGGTCTACCATAATTCAAGGTTGATCATGAAGGTGTCTGCAATAGATGTGCACAAGGAAAGAACATCAAGAACCATTTCCCGAAGAGAGACAGTAAAGCAGAAGGAGTCTTGGAGCTCATTCACTCAAATGTATGTGGCCCAATGCCATCAACCTCCATCAGTGGGTATGCATACTATGTGTCTTTTATTCATGATTATTCTTCCAAAACCTGGGTTTACTTTTCGAAATCTAAAGATGAAGTATTTGATAAATTCAAGGAATTCAAAGCCTTGATAGAGAATCTCCATAAAAGAAAGATCAAGATACTCAAGTCAGATAATGGGGGAGAATACACCTCAAAAGAGTTTGTAAACTTTTGTAAAGATTTTGGGATGAAGAGGGGGCTCACCACTCCCTACAATCCTCAACAAAATGGTGTAGTAGAAAGAAAGAACATAACTATAATGGAAGCAATGAAGACCATGCTCCATGATCAAGATATTTCAATGCACTTATGGGCAAAAGCAGCCAGAACAACAGTGTATGTACAGAACAGATTATCCCATAGTGCAATTGGGTTCAAGATCGTTGTAGAGATGTTCTACGGAAAGAAGCCAGAAGTAATCCATATCAAAATACTCGGTTGTCCTATATTTGTACACATTCTGAAAGAGAAGAGAACCAAGCTGGACCATTCAAGAAAGAAGGGAATATTTGTTGGATACTATGAGGTCTCCAAGGCCTTCAGAATATACATACCAGGTTACCATCATATTGAGATCAGCAAAGATGAAATCTTTGATGAAGATGCAACACTCAAGAAGTCAAGAAGATGTCAACTTGAAGAAGTATATGAAGAAGAACTTGTGGCTCCTAGAGTTGCAGAACCGGTGAGGGAAGTCATAACTTCCTCTGATGAGGAGATTCTAGAAGATCATGACATAATATAATCTCAAGAGCCTCCCCAGATAACAATCTCCCACAAGAGAAAGCCATCCTGGGCAAGGGAACTTATTGAATATGGAGAGAAGTATGGTGCCCCCAAAGGAACCATGAGACAAGTCAAGAAACCCAAGCCATTCTCCAATTATATGGCCTTGATGTGTGATCTCTTAGAGAAGGAGCCTGCTTGCTTTGAACAAGCCATTCAAGAGAAAGAATGGGCAGATGCCATGACAGAAGAATACCAATCCATTATAAAGAATGATGTATGGAAAATAGTTCCCAGACCAAAGAGCAAGGATGTGGTATCTTCCAAGTGGATATGCAAGATAAAACATGTTGTTGATGGAAGTATTGAGAAATATAAAGCAACGTTTGTTGCTCGTGGATTTTCTCAAAAGGAAGGCATTGAATATGAAGAGACGTTTGCTCCTATAGCCAGATACACTTCAATCAGAACCATCATAGCCCTTGCAGCTAAGATGAAATGGAAGTTACACCAGATGGACGTGAAAACAACTTTCTTAAATGGTGTCATATAAGAGGAAGTGTATATAGAACAACCTTAAGGGTTTGAAGTTGAAGACAAAAAGACTCATGTATGCAGATTGAAGAAGGCTTTGTACAGATTGAAACAAGCTCCTAGAGCTTGGTATGGAAGAATTGACAATTTCCTGACGAGCTTGGGCTTTACAAAGAGTAAATCAAATTCCAACCTTTACTTCAAGGTTATGAATGACGAGCCTGTTATATTATTGTATGTGGATGACCTATTTCCAACTAGAGAAGAAAAGCTCATCATTGAGTGTAAGAATAAGCTCGCTGTAGAGTTTGAGATGAAAGACCTTGGCCTAATGCACTATTTCTTAGGTCTTCATGTTTGGCAGAGCCTAAAGAAGATCTTCCTTAACCAAGGGAAGTATGTAGTTGAAATACTAAAGAGTTTTGATATGTTGGAGTGCAAATCCATGAATACACCCATGAAAAAAAGTTGAAGCTCCTGGTTGAAACTTCGTCGTAATTGATTGATGCTACATTGTACAGACATATCATTGGATCATTGATTTATCTGACAAACACCAGGCCATATATATGTTTTGTTGTGAACACCTTGAGTCAATTTTTGGTAGATCCCAGACGTGTTCACCTGGTTGTTGCAAAACATGTGATGAGGTACCTTAAGGGTACATTAGATTTTGGTCTCAGTTATAATGGAGATCGTGACTTCAGACTGAGTGGTTATATCGATTCATATTGGGTTGTAAGTGTCTCTGACAAAAAGAGCACTTCAGGATGTTGTTTCAGTTTAGGGTCAGCCATGATCTCATGGCAGAGTAGGAAACAATCAAGTATTGCTCTCAGCATGTCAGAAGCAAAATACATTGTTGCATGTTCCACCTGTTGTGAAGCCATATGGGTTCGAAAGTTGTGGACAGGTCTATTCGATCTGAAGATGGAAGAAACCGTGATTCTATGTGATAACTAGAGTTGTATAAAGATGACAGAGAACCATGTGTTCCATGACAAGTCAAAACACATAGAAATTCAATATCACTACATTTGTGATATGTTGTAGAGAGGAGCCATAAAGCTCCAGTATGTTATCACGAATGAACAAGTTGCAGATGTGTTGACCAAGCCTCTATCTCGTGTAAAATTTGAGAACTTTCAAGATAATCTTGGTGTAGTCCAAAAGGACCTCCCTTGAAAGGGGGAGTAGTGTTGATGTCGGCCTCGTGCTGAAGATTTCCAGCTTTGTGCTGATGTTGTTGTGATGCCAGCCTTGTGCTGAAGATTTTTAGCTTCGTGTTGATGTTGTTGTGATGCCATCCTTATGTTGAATATTTCCAGCTTCGTGTTGATGTTGTTGAGATTCCAACTTCGTGTTGATGTTGTTGAGATGCCAGCTTCGTGCTGATGTTGTTGAGATTCCATCTTCGTGTTGATGTTGTTGAGATGCCAGCTTCGTGCTGAAGATTTCCAGCCTAGTGCTAATGTTGATGATGCTCCAGCCTTCGTGTTTTGATGTTGTTGTTGTTGATGTTGTATCAACCTTGTGTTGTTATTGATGATGACGATGTATTAGTGTTATACTAATCCATGTTGATGCAGATGATGATGATGCCATTCAAGCTCCCTGTTTTGGATGATGATATTGATGATGAGAAAAACTTTTGATGATTTATAGATATGCTAGTGAATGTTCCAAATGTTGTCGATATTGTTTCCCTCTCTCTCTCTCCTGATGATGTTGTAGAACACCCTTCATGTTAAGGGGGAGTGTTGAAATATCGTAACTGCAAAAAGTATTCTATTTATTATTGAGTTATTATTCATTAGATCGATCCCCTTTTGTAGATTGATCATGTCGGGCATTGTAATTGGCCAAATTCCCTTTTGTGGATTGGTCAAACCCTAAATATATTGTGCAACTTAAAAAATCAGCCCCCAGGCTAATTAATGTGGTTTTAATGACTAAGAAGACAAGTCAGCCTACCTAGTGAAGAGACACCTTTCCAATGCCTACCAGTTTGTATAAATAAAAGAAGCAAGAGCCTCATCATCTCACACATTCATTCTCCCATTCAGTACGCAAGTTTGGTAGTTGCAGTTGGGAGAAGAAGGAAGAGAGAGGCACATTGCTCAATGTTGGATATTCTCTAGTGTTTTGGTTTATTATCTTAGCATTGTATTGGCTATCTATATTAAGAAAGTTTTTGTTGGGTTTTCTCCCCCGTGAGGGTTTCCCAGGATAAATGTTGTGTATCTTGTGATTGTGTTTTTCTCATTGATCCTATCTACGCTATGGTTATCTAGTAAATTGAAAAGAAACCTAATAATAGATTAAACCTTAACAGGATGCTACTAAGAGAATGAAGGAGTATAGGGAAGCTTTGCTAAGGTTTTCCAGTATGATCTTGCACCATAGTTCTTCCCCCACATCCATGCCCCAAATGGTGCATTTATACCATCCTTGAGAGGTTCAAGAGGTTGAATTCCATTTGGTACAGGCTTAGGGAGGTTGGCAAATGAGCCCAACTGAAAACCCCGCCCGAAAATATGGAATTATTTTTATTTTTCACATTTTTTGAGGGAATCTATGGGTTGCAAGCTAGCAAGTTGCACAAAGGAAACCCGCAGATATAAGCAAAAGTCATGTTTTTTAAGTAAATTTGATGAGGGAAGTTGGGATTTTGATTAACAAGCTAGGGAAAAGGGTTGGGCCATGTCACGAATGCATAGATGTGAAAATTTGTGCTATAACATATGCCCCCTAATGTGTGAGGTCAGAAGGGAAAGTGATGGACGAAATACAATATAACTTTGAGAGGTGACGATGCAATGAAGTAATCCACGACGGTTGCTGAGACAATTGATCCAAAAACAGAAATCGTCAGCCAATATCATGTAAAAGTATTATTTTCCCAAGTTGGGCATACCGATGCTCAAGAGTGGTGTAAGCATGGCTGCCAAATCAAGTACACTGCAAATACATGGCATATATGAAAGTATGACTAATGACCATGGTCACATACAATACACAGTGGATCCATGTGATATATATAAAGTAGCAAGCATGGCCACGAGGAATACACAGTGGATCCATGTGAAAGTAGAACATAACCACGAAGAGATACACAGTGGAGTTATGTCTCAAAATCAAGAACATAGGATATATGGGACTAATAGAGTGAACATGTTGATCCTCTACAAGTACTAATGTCTATGGAGTGGTACAATATGTCAGGTAGGAGCCCAAAAAATTTGATGCTCGTACTTCACCCAAAGTCTTCAAAATAATCCATCATGGTACGAGTCTACACTATGTGAATAGATGTGTTTGGGTTGAACACAATGAGACACCATTTGATTACCGTTCATTGATGTATATTGTTAACAAACATGAGATAACCCACCGATGATGATAATGGGTGTCAAGGTACCATGGTACAATCTAACAAGTGCGAATAAATGAGTTGATGTTGAACACCTCGTAGAATCCATCGAGCAAGGGACATTGATGTATTCCCACTGTCAATAGCGAGGGAACCTGCCACTGATGAAAGCAAGCCCCAAGATACTAAATATGACTCTAGATCCCTATCCCAGAGCAAGATGTGTTGAAGTCAATGGGAAGAGATCCACTGGAAGGAAGGCATTAAGGCATCCTCCATCATCCAACACGAGGGGTAGCAAAAGGCCAAAGATTTGGAAGGACTCGAACGCAAATATTATAAGGACCACACCGAGGTATGAATTCAACATGCACCAAATGGCATAGTGCATGACAAAGACTCTCTTAATAGTAGCCAATAATGGAGACTACTGACAAAGACGAGGAATCCACCAATGGGGTCAAATGGAAACCAAGGTACCGCACAAATACCTATTGTGTGATGATTGTTATTGGCATTGAACACAAGGGAAACCACTCAATCATCGACTGATGATGGTTTGTTATTTGTTGAGTGCAAGGTCACCTATCAATGATGGAAATAGGCCCAGGGTGCAACTCTAGGTCATACTCTCAGAGAAATGTGTTGGAGTCGATGAGAGCATACCCGACAATAAGAAGTCAATGGGGACCTTCTATACTAGCACGAGTAAAGGACAAAGATACTTATGATGATGAGACAAAATTCACTAGCTCGGGAAGGCCGACATGCAAGGTTAGAGACTAACTGTATAATGGTCGACTCGGGATGAAACTTCCCTTGAACAAAAGCATGACACATTATGTGACTTAGGTAACATGGATTATAAAATGGGATACATTCGTGACACATGAGGCATCAAAAAATGCTCCATATGGTTGGAAGAATAACCAAATGGGGGATATTATACTAAAAGACGAGAAAAGTCTCATAAATCCATACTAGACCCAAAATGATGAGATACTGACTCAAGATTGTGCTTTGTTAAAGGGTGATGATATTGTTGCCAAGAAAAGAGATAGACGCTCCACCCCTCTTTTTGGTTTTTTCATTTTTTTGTATTTTTCATATTAAATCCTAAAAATGAATAAAATAGTGCTATAGTACAGTGGAGGAAACAAGTGTCGTGGAGAAGCAAACTAGTTCTAGAGTGCAAGGAACATACCTATGCTCAATGCAAGGAAGCATGTGCGGGATAAGGACACTCAGAGGAATGTATCCTCCATAGATAAGAGGTTTAGTCGCAAAGGCATAAATTGCAAGTCTAGCAACTGATAGGAATGCATAAGCAAAGGTTCAACAATAGCAAGTTGAAGCCAACATTAGGCCAAAAAGCACGAGCGGTTAATATGCAATGCAATTACAACTCAACAACAATTTGGAAGCCCTGTGGGTACATTAGACAGAAAGAGATTGAGAGGAAGTCATGAGGCTTCAACACAAAGACATGGCAAGACTAAAGAGGGCTTCCGAGCCTAAATGAAGACTGTAGCATAGGTGTCAAAAATGCTAGTGAGGTACTAACTAGGACACCCATGAAGAGGTAAGATCTACCATTTGTAAGAGACATCTTTAAACAACTAGAAAGGTATGATGCAAATGACAAATGGGGTTGACCCTATGGAAAATATGTGTTTGGTACAGATAGATGCATTATGCAAGCAAGATGGGGCTTACATTATATGCGAGTAAAGAATACAATACATGTCAAAGAGTCAGAATAAATGTTGTTGTAAGCATCATATCATGGGGGAGTCCCATAGGTAATGGGCAGAATAAGATTGAGTAAGAAAAATGAGGTTCGAACGCAAAGTCATGGCGGGACTAAATAGGATTCCCAAGCCTAAAAAAACTTGCAGCATGAGCGCTGAAATGCAAAAGGGGTTCTAAACTAGGACACCCATGGAAGGTAGGCTCTACCATCAATGAGCCGACATTCTAAGTAGAAAGAAAGGCTTATGTCACAAGTTAATGGTATTGACCCTGGGTTAAGGTGATAATGGTGACTATTAATGCAAATATTGGAGGCGTGTGAGACCTACTCTAAATGCTAGTTACATGGAAACATCACCTGCCAGAGTCTTGAAAAAGACTCGGTCAACCGATTAAAGGACCAACAAGTACCCAAAATATAGCTTTATAAAGCTACCATGGCAACCACAACACTACAACATAGCTTGGCATTAATTCAGTTTATGGAAAAAATAAAACTATGGAAAGTCGGTTTTTTTTTAAATGTATAAATAAAGCAATTTTTACCATTTTACCATTTCATTTTCACCACTTAAACTAAAATTATCCCAAAATTGGAAAAACCATTAAAAATTTGTTTGGACATTACAAGAGCTTGGAGCAACAAAATCACAAACCATCTGGACCAAGTAGGTGCTCATCTCATTCTTTTCATTTTCATCCTTTCCATTTTAAATTTTCATGAAAAATTGATGGTTAGCCCTCTCTTTTTCATCACAAGTTTGCGCATATGCGGGTTTCCTCAAAGTGACCCGCAGATGTCCATGATTGGTAGAAACATCGGGCATGGATATCCATAACTATTATCAAAGGGAGCCATGGATGCCCATAACTACTTTGAAAAATAAAAGACTAACTCTCTTTTCTTTGGATTTTGAGCAGAATGTTTGTTCATTGGAGGGAACGTCAACACGAAGAAGTTGATCGTGTAGTATTTGATGAGAATGATTCCAAAGAGGCTTTTTGACAATGTGGCATGTAAAAAAATTCCAAATTGATGGCATGTGAGCTCAAAAAAGATTGCTAAACCTTCTAATTGACTACTAGCATCCTAACGCATAAGGATTCATGCTTGGTGAACAATCCTTGACCATCACAATTGAGGACATTTACTTTATCATTGGTTTGTCTTGTGGAGGTGAAGTGCCCAACTTCACAACCCATGGAGGAGGTGGTCGGACCATTAATGACGACATCAATGAATATTGCAAGGATGGCATAGAGAAAAAGGGCTCACAAGTGCTTATCAAGCAAATCACCAACCTGAGCTTAAAGGTGATATTATACACCATAGTTCGCATTGTGGGGTCAACCTCTTTACATTTAGCTTCATGGTCTCAAATGAAACATTGTGTTGAGTGTTTGAGACCTGCGATGTTTGACTGGAGTACCACCATGCTTTCATGCATGAAGGCTCAACTTACTTACTATAAGTTGCAGAAGACCAAAAACTTTAGGTTTGGTAGCATCCTTTGTACATTCTTCTTTGAGAGGGTGTCGATGATGAGCCCGAGGACTCATATCCGAGGACACTTACGACCAGGGCATGCTATGGTACGATGGACTGAGTTGTTGGCCCACCTAGGATGAGAGAAAATATCCAACCCATTTAATGTGACTTCTTTGCTTGGTGGGAGCATCACGTCCCATTCATCGAGGACTATCCATATGCGAGGATCGAGTATATCCACAATCCCAATGTCATCATTCCTCCTAGTGACGAGCTTGAGGACATAGGTAACTTTTTATTTTATGTTATTTAATTTTTATTTTTTGGTTATATATTATATGTACATATGAAAGGAAAGCATTCTATCTTTTTAGTGAGATCCATAGTATTAACAGGTGCCCTTGAAATGTGTAGACAAAGCACCGATGAGACCAGCAGGCATTCCACAACATAGTCATCGAGGGAGAGAGGAGGTCGGGCCAAAACGAGAATGCGGCAAGGACCTTATGAAGCATGGGTAGGAACCTAGAGGCACCGACACACTCCATTCCCATGGCCACTATAGATGACCTACCTATAGGGATGCAACGTCATGTAGTAGGCGTGCCTTGGACGCAGGTCCATATGTTCAGGCATTTAGCAAATGTCATACTTTGCTATGACAAGGTTCATCGGCCTCAATCCTAGACTATCGTGTGTCGAGAGCACTATTTTGTACTGATACATATTTGGGGCTAGTAGCCCAAATTTTGTATTATGGACCTCTTTTTGGACACACACACACACATATATACACATCTATCTTTTGTGCGTTATTCTTGTATTTTTTTCTTACAAATGATGAATATTTAGATGTGTGAAATGCATGCTTATGTGATTAATGAGACAAATGTCAATCTAAAATATAATTAGCATAGGCAACAACCACTAGATTAGTGCGCCTAGGAACATGCTCATAAGTAATGAATTCAAATGATCATTCCAAAAGACGTGCCCTAAAGAAATGACACAATAAGATCGAATCATGGACCCCGTATAGACCATTCAACTAAGAGACCACCAACTGAGAATCTAAAAACACTTGAAGGCATCGAATGCCATATGACAAAGCATCTCGTAAAAGCTCGATAATGACACTATATTTGACAACATTATTGGTAGTTTCTCTCAGACACACACCTCCAACATACATTATCTGGTTAGTAGGCGAATACATCACCCAAGTTGCGGAAGCCAAGTTTCGAGAATGGTCACTGGCACCGTTTGCGTATCCAATATAAATTGACGATTCCTCGAGCATTTTCCACACAACAGAATCACAACAATCACTAATGCGCAAAGATGCGAAACTTTTGTGAAAGACACAAGGGTTTTGTAATGAACAACTTCATTCAGAATCCATAATAAGATACATATAATAATAATTTATTGTAAAATAATGATGATATTACAAGGATAGGGATTGCCTATATATATATATGCCCTTTATGGTTTTTATGAAGAATCATGACTTTTTAGTCATGACCTTTTATTACATTAATGTTTAATTTACTTTATTTATTTATTTTAATGTCTTTATATTATTTATTTTTTATTTATTGTAACATTGTCCTTCCCTTAAATTTTGCTTTGTCCTCAAAGCAATGGTAAGGAAGGATGTGATTGGCGAAAGTGCTCTGACTCCCATGCTGCGTCTTCTTCCGGTAGATTTTTCCATTTAATCAAGTATTCCTTGATTACTCGAAAACGTAATCTCTTTTCCCGAGTGGCGATAATGACTTCGGGCTCTAAAATGATTATTCCTTCCTCATCCAACAGAAGAAGTATAGTTTGTGCCTTTTGTTGTTGCCCCAAGACTCTCTTTAGACATGATACATGAAAGATGTTGTGGATATGACTTTTGTCTAGTAAATCCAATTGGTAAGCTACGTGACTAATCTTTCTATTTATTTGATATGGTCCATAAAATTTGGGTGCCAATTTATTCTTCCCATTTTGTTTAAGGGATAACTGTTTGTAAGGTTGAAGTCTCACAAATACCCAGTCTCCTACTTCGAACTCTCTTTTTGTTCGGTTTTGGTCAGCTTGTTGCTTCATTCGATTCCTTGCAACTGTAAAGTTTTCTTTGAGTAACTGAAGGATTTTATGACTTTTGTCCAAATGGTCTTTTACTGCCGCAACTTTTATGTGGCTAGTGGCCAAATCCTTCCATGATGGAGGTTCATAACCATAAAGAGCTTGGAATGGTGTCATTTTAGCGGATGTGTGATAAGTGGAATTATACCACCACTCAGCAAGATGCAACCACTAAAACCATTTATTTTGTTTGTCGAAGATAAAACAACGAAGATAGTTTTCTAAACATTTATTGACAACTTCTGTCTGACCATCTATTTGAGGGTGGTAAGTTGAGCTCATATTGAGAGAGGTTCCGATCTGTTTGCAAAATTCTCTCCAAAAATTCCCTTTAAATTTCGCATCTCTATCGCTGACGATAACCTTAGGGAACCCATGTAGTTTGTAAATATTCTTACAGAATATTTCAGCCGTTTGTTTTGTTGAATCTGTTTTCCTTACTCCAATAAAGTGTGCATACTTGGTTAGTATGTCTACTACTACTAATATTTTATCTTTTTCGTCGGATATGGGTAATCCTTCAATGAAATCCATTGAGAATTCTTCCCATTTTTTATCAGGACTGTGTAACGGGTGGAGTAACCTAGGGGTTGACACCTTTTCATTTTTATTCCTTTGACAAAGATCACATTTTGCTACATATTTTTGAATATCTGCACTCATCCCTTTCCAAAAAAATGATCTTCGCACATTATAGTATGTTTTGAAAAATCCTACGTGACCTGCAGTTGGGAAATCATGAGGTTCTTAAATAACCTTGGCTTTAAATATTGAGTTGGTATTTAAGTAGATCCTCCCTTTATACCATAAGATGTCATTCTTCCATTCGAACTTAGGGTATTGATTTAAATTGTTTATTATAGAGCAAGTCTTCGAGTTTTTTGCATGCTCAGTTCGAATTTCATCCAACCATTCTGGAATGGCTATTGATATTGCAAAAACTTGTGTTTCTTCATATTTTCGTGATAGGGCATCAACCGCAATGTTGTCTTTTCCTCTTTTATGTAGAATTTCCATATCAAACATGGCAATTTTCGCTATCCACTTTTGTTGTTCGGTTGACAATGTTTTTTGTTGTAATAAGTACTGGAGACTGTTATGATTTGTGCGTATCAAGAACTTACTTCCCAATAGATATTGGTTCCATTTTGTTAATACATGCATGATGGCAAGCATTTCCTTGTTGTAAGTGCATTGTAAGCATTGCATTTTATTTAATTTCCTACTCTCAAAAGCTATTGGGTGCCCATCTTGCATCAATATTGCTCCAATTCCAAAACTTGATGCATCACACTTAATGATGAAAGGTTTGGAGAAGTCAGGTGTTGCTAATACCGAGGTTGTGCACATAATGTTTTTTAAGTTTTCAAAACATTTTTGTGCCTCCAAATTCCATTGGAAGGAGTTTTTCTTAAGGAGATTTGTTGGGGGGTGGTTAAATGAGCATAATTCTTGATGAATCTTCGATAGTATTCTGGCAATCCTAGAAACCCTCTTAACTTGGATATGTTTTTAGGTTTAGGCCATTCTATGATTAACCTGATTTTCTTGGGGTCTACCTTGACTCCTTTTTTGGATACGATGTGACCAAGGTACTCTACTTCCTCCTTGCTAAATGTACATTTTGACATTTTGGCATAGAATTGATCTTCTTCCAGAAGAGATAACACTTGTCCCAAATGATTCATATGCTCCTCCCATGTTTTACTGTACACTAAGATATCATCGAAGAAAACTAAGACATGTTTCCGTAAGTATGGGTGAAATAATTCATTCATTGTCGCTTGGAAGGTGGCAGGGGCATTAGTTAGCCCAAAAGGCATCACCTTGAATTGGTAGTGTCCTTCGTGTATCTGGAAGGTAGTCATGGCTACATCTTCTAGTCTGACTCTAATCTGATAGTACCCAGATCTTAAATCAAGTTTTGAAAAATATCTTGCTCCATGAAGTACATCCAACATTTCGTTAATAAATGGGATGGAAAATTTGTTTTTAATTGTTATTTTGTTTAGCCCTCGATAATCTATGCATAATCTGAAAGATCCATCTTTCTTTCGAACTAGCACTACTGGAGTTGCATATGGACTTCTACTTTTCGTGATGACACCACATTTTAATAGGTCTCAGACTAATATTTCCATCTCTGTTTTGTGGTGATGAGGGCATATATATGGTCTAACCTTGACTGGGCTAAATCTTGGTTTAACTTCAATTATATGTTCAATTCTTCTTTAAGGCGGTAACTCCATGGGAAGGTCTTGAAATACCTTCTTGTGTTTTTGAATTAGATCTTGGATGTCTGATGTTCTGGAGTCATCCTGCTCTGATTCTTGTATTTCTATGTTGTGACATTGCATGAAGTATGTGGTTGCTCCTTTTCGAATCATTTTTTACATTTGTTGTGACGACACAACCTGTGTTTGTGGAGGTTGAAAACCATGTAATCTATAACTTTGCCCTTTCCACTTGAATTGGATAAAATGTTCCTGGTGATTGACTGAGTATGTGCCCAAGGTTTGTAACCATTTGACTCCTAAAACCACATCTACTCCTCCCAGAGGGACGGTGTAGAGTTCTGATTTCAAATTGAAATCTTGGATTTGGAGTTTCACCTTATGAAATTTTGGCATTTTCCAACATTTCCAACTTTTTGTTGTCTGCAACCATTACTTTCATGTTTGGGATAGGATATACAAATAATTTGAGTTTCCTTGCAATCTTGATATCGAGGAAATTGTGGGTACTTCCAGTGTCGATTAGTACGGTGACATCATCATTTTTTATATGTCCTTTTAATTTAAGAGTCTGTGGTTGGGTAATGCATGTGATGGCTGCGAGCGATATTCTTGGTGTGTTTTCTTCTATGAGATCTGAAGTGTCATTTTGGAAATTTTCCATTTCCCCGTTTATTGATTCTGTTGAGTCTAATTCGTCGTCTTTTTCTACTTCACAGGTGTACAATTTTTTTGAGTTATCTTCAATCTGGCACCTATGTCTGGGCTCCCATTTCTCTCCACATCATTTACATTTTCTTTCTTTTATCCTTTGGGACTCTAAATTTCTTCTTCTATCTTCATGTAGATTGGGTGGTATGTATTTGTCATTTCTTGTGGTTTGAGGGATGCTCCTTCTTGAGTAAACCTTGTTGAATCTTGATTGGCCTTCTAGTTTTTCTTTTGCGGCTTTTGCCTTGCGTATTGTTATTTCTATTGTAGTAACCTCATGTAATCTTAATTCGTTTAGATATGTGGTTTGAGACCACCTATGTAATACTAGAGTAATTGATCATCAGATAGTCCAAATAATCGGGTGGCGAGAGCTTCCCATTGATGCGTAAATTCATCTATGCTGCCTTTTTGTTGTAATCTGGTGAGTTTTGAGAAAAAAATAAAAATCTGAGATGCCCTGGAATCTTTTAAAAAAATCATTTTTGAAACAATTCCAATTATATGATTGAATTCTTCCTTTCCACCATAGATACCAATTGTATGCAGTGCCTTCGAGGTACATGGATGCGTATTTGACCTTTTATTCATCGGTTGTAATATTATATATATGGAAATATTCTTCAGTTTTATTAAACCAAGCCACGGATTTGTTATCTCCTCCATTGTATTTTGATAGTTCAATTTTGGCTTTGGGAGGATAAATTATTAAGGGTTGATGTTGTGATATAGGTTCGGAATTTCAATTGTAGGGAGGTGGTGGCGGCGGTGGTGGTGATGTGTTATATGTGCTTGAGTCACTTGGTTGTGGTTGGGTGGCTTGTTGGCACCCTTGGCCTTTTATTAAATTTAAAAGCTCATTAAGTTTTTCTTCTTGATGTTGTGTCATCAAAACCAGACTTTGTTGCAAATCGTCATTTATTTGTCGTTTAAAGTTTCCCAAACCTCGTTGTAGGTTAACCTCGAGTTCTTGAAAAATATCATCTTTAAGATCTTGTTTTAGATTATCCATGCCTTTTTCTAATTCAATTCTGACTTCTGTTGAAATTTTTTCTTTAAGATTATGGGTCAACTCTTGTTTGAGTGCCTCATTGTTGAGCCTTGTTTCTTCTATTAACTCATCGTGAGTTTTTTGTATTGACTTTCGAGTCATTTCCCAACGTTTTTACATTCCCGGTCTAATTTTTCCACTTGAGTTTTTAATTCCGACATCCTTTTGGTGTTTGGGGGTGAATATTTTTCTGTAATTTTGATCTTGCTTGCAATACCCCCTTTTAATTATTGAATTAAATAATTGTATGTAGTTTAAGGTGGAAGGATGTGTGCCGAGTTGTGGAGAGTGGAGGGTGTGGAAGAGTGGAGAGTGTGCACTACACAATGCACCGCTAAACACCAAGCATCGTAGACCAGGATGGGGTTGTGCATTACCAGTGCCTCGGTCTTAGAAGAGGCATCGTCTTCAAAAAAATCCCATCGATGCATGTTGACAACTTAAACACACCTCACATATAATAATTATCATACAAATACGTTTAATTATTAACAAAACATCGATGCACCATACAATATGGAACACCATGAAAATTGCGAACATGGATCATTGAACTTGCTAGTGCACCTTAATGATGCATATTAGTGCGTTTAATGAATAATGTAACACTGATGTGCCATATAACATGAAGCATTGTGGATGGTGCTTGATTTCTTATAAAGTACATTGTTTATAGTGCGTATTATTTATCAAAGATGCACCGATGACTTTACCACATTTGTTTTGCAAACAAAAATTAATTTTAGTTTTTTATAAATACAAAAAGGTTATATATGTGTGTGTTTTATCATTTTGATTTGTTTTATCTATATATATATGTATATGTGTGTGTGTGTGTGTGTGCCTAAAAATATATGTATGTGAATTAGAAACGATGACAACAAGCGCAACAACGGGAGTAACAACAAACCTTCACAATTAAATTTTGTGTATGTTTTGCTTTGCATAGGCAAAAATGGAGGTGACTCTTCAATGCCTCTCATAATTTAGCACACGAACTCGATCCTTTGCCACTCCCTCGACGCTCTAGCTCGCATCTCCTCCTTCACAGGCCTCTTAACTTTCTCCAAGATATCATCTTCATCATTTTGATAGCTATAATAATTAGCGTCAATTCACTTGTAAATTATCTCATACTTAGACCTCCTTTTCTTCACCTCGAGGGGCTTATCGAATAACTCTTTGACTTTGGGGAGGAATTTCACAGCCTTGAAGTATCTGCATCTAGTGCCTTTACTGATAACACCAAGCACATCAACTTTGTTCCCTTCCAAGTTCGTCATCTTGGCCCCTACTTTGGCATAATTACAACCACCAATCTCTACAATTCGAGCTTCCTAGTGCCCCTTTTTCTTGATTAGCAAGAAAGGAGCCCCTGTGGATATCTTAATTATAATACTCTATCAACCTCAAGAATAACCCAAGGTCCACATTGTATATTTACTAGAAGTTAAGAAGCACAATTGAAAACAAAACTAATGATCCATAATCTTCACCAGCATACATTATTATTGAATATGAAGCATTGCCTAGGCCTCATCGTGCTCCTCCATGAGGTCCTCACTCATGTATTTACTAAGAAGCTCTTGTTTCTTCTTCTACACAACCATGTGATCAATCTCTTTCTCATTTGGAAGGGGCACATGCACAACAAACTCTCGCTCTCTCTATTGTTGGTTTCCCTTGTCCTTCTCTCCCATTTCTTCCACCACATCCTCCTCTTCCTCGAACAAGACCGTCTTAATGTAAATGATCTCCCTGCTTTTGACTATCAATTTGGCCTGCCTCTTAACAAACTCGATCCTCTGCCACTCCCTTAGTGCTCTAGCTTGCATCTCCTCCTCTGCGGGCCGCTCGACTTTCCCCAAGATAATGCCCTTGTCATCCTTGTAGCCATAATAATTGCCGTCAATTTGCTTGTAAATTAGTAGTTATTATGGCTACCGAGATGACAAGGACATTATCTTGGAGAAAGTTGACAAACCCATGGAGGAGGAGGTGCGGGACAAAGTGTTGAGGGAGTGACATGGGATCAAGTTTGTCAAGAGGGAGGTCGGGTTGATAGTTAAGAGTGGGGAGGTTGCTACTGTTAAGTTGATCTTGTTCGAGGAAGAGGAGGATGTGGCAGAATGAAATGGGAGAGCATGTAAAGGGAAACCAACAAAAAAGAGAGTGAGAGTTTGTTGGCCATGTGCCCCTTCCATACGAGAAAGAGACTAAGTGCATGGTTGTGGAGAAGAGGAAACATGAGCTTCTTAGTAAATACACGAGTGGGGATCTCAAGGAGGAGCACGTCAAGGCCAAGACAATGCTTAGTATTTAACAAGAAGGTGTGTTGGTGAAGCTTATGGATCATCATTTTTTTTTCAAATGTCCTTCTCAAATTCTATTAAATATACAATATGGGCCTTAGGTAATTCTTGAGGTTGACAAAGTATTATAGTTAAGACATCCACCAAGATTCCTTGCTTGTTGATCAGACAAAAGGGGCATTAGGAAGCTCAGATTATAGAGCTTGGTGGTGTTAATTATGCCAAAGTAGGGGCCAAGATGATGAACTTGGAAAGGAATGAAGTTGATGTGCCTGGTGCCATCGACAAGAGCCTCAATTACAGATACTTTGGGGTTGCAAAATTCCTCCCAAACGTCAAAGAGCTATTCAACAAGCCCCTCGAGGTGAGAAGAGGAGGTCTAGGTATGAGATTTACAAGCAAATTGACGCTAGTTATTATGGCTATAGGAATGACAAGGATGGTATGTTGGAGAAATTCAAGTGACCCACAAAGGATGAGATGCAAGCTAGAGCGGTGAGGGAGTGGCAGAGGATCGAGTCCATGTGCTAAATTATGAGAGGCACCGAAGAGTGACCTCCATTTTTGCCTCTGCAAAACTTTAGTTGTGGAGGTTTAGACTTGTACTTTGTCAATTAAATTGTTTGTTAGTGTGTTTTTACGCAAAAATCACACCGATGTGCTAGAAACTGTATAAAGCACCGAAAAGTAAGTTACAAAAAAGTAGTGTGCTTATTTATCATCAATGCATTGAAATATACCATGACAAAATGAGCAGGAATTTATTTTTTCTAAATGAATGTGTTTATAAATAAAAACGCTAATCATCATTTCATTCTTTTGCCAAAATTTATAGGGGAAATTTGTGCAAGAGAGTTTTACCAACAAATACTTTGGAATGGGTAGATTTTTTTGAAGAGTCAAATTTGTAAGGGATCACCGTATGTACCATACACATTTGCAGAGGAGAAATTTTAGGTATATGATTTCATTCTATTGATAATCTCAATCCTTACCCTATTTGATTCAAGCAATTTTTAATGCATTCTCAAAAAAATAAAAGGGTTTTATAGTTACAGTTAGTATTGGAAGTCTCGTAGCTTCCTTGTTTTCTCTCAGTTTCCCTCTCTGTATTTCACTAGTATATATTTTGTTAAGAAATAGATTATTATAGGGTTTCTTTACCTATATATTGGGCATTTTGTATTTTTTGCAATGGGACCACTCATTGCATTGGATCCCAAACATTGTCTTTGTCATTTTTCTTTAAAAAAACTCTTTCTTAGTTAGTGACACACTATACAGACGTAGCGCACTGGTGCACATTTACCTGTCAACATCACCGTTGAGTTTAAAATGAAAATAAATTTGTTTTTAATATCAAAAGCGTCATGTTTTAAATTTGTTTATGTATTTGGTGGTGTGCAATAAATAACAACGAGGCATCGGTGCTTCTATTCACTTGTAAACAAAATGTTTTCGATTTTGTAAGAGCACGGTTATCATATACCGGTGAGTATAAATACGTTGAATGCATCAATGCATACCATTTTATTATACGCACCAAAATCTTATTTTTCTAATTTTTATATATGATGTTTCCTGGCTTTTTTTTGAAAGAAGATGGTCGATAGAAGTTCAAGGAAAACAACTTATTGCAGCGAGCGCAATGGTAGCTCATCCCAAAAAGAGGACAAGGCAAGTTCTTTAAGTTTTTTTAGTACATATATATATATATGAATTATCTGTAGGTTTAAATTAATTATGTGCATAGGTTAAGGTGTGTCATGCAAGTTCCAAGGAGCAAACGAGGGAAAAACCAATACATGTTGGTGGGGGTGTCCAAAAAAATGTACAAGGAGATGGTAAAAGAAATGAACATAATCGCATCGCAGGAGGAGCTATCCCAACAACAACGTGCATCAATGGTATGTAATCACTCATTTATTATTTTATTTCCATCGAATTTAATTTCGCATGAAATACTAATTTTCAATTGTTTTGTTGCAGAAAAGAAAAAAAAAACTGGAACTCATTCAACATATAAGATAGGACGACGAGGAATAAAAGTGTAGATTACAAAGTTTGCGAGTATTTATGTTTTCAGCCTTACTTAAAATTTCATGTTTGTTATGATATTTATATTTAAATAATTAATTCACACTCATCCATAGATGTCTTCCAATAGGTGCTAACATACAAAGAAGAGCCAACTGAAGAATTGATAGATATTGAGGTAAGTATGGATTGTTAGTATATGTTGAAGTATAAAGGTTTAGTTGAACAATTTGTAAGTAGCTATCTTGTTTAACTTGCCTTGTTTTATAATTAATGGAACAACAATAAATCTTTATATTAATTATATCGATTATACTTTGTCATGGCGTATTAAACATCCAAGAAACAAAGTATGGAGTGCATCCAATGGAAGGGATTTCGAGAGATGACATGCAACATGGCTTAGAAATAATTTGTATTGTTTATGAAACACTCGCTACTATGGTATGCTTTTTAATTTATGTAATCATGTATATTCTATTATATATATAAATGTAGATATATTTATTACACTTTATTTCTATATTTGTAGATGGAGTCTGGATAGGTGGAACATCAAAAACAAGTTGATGAAGAAAACATTAGGTTAAATAACGAAAGTAAAATGTTGCCTACAAATAACGAAGAAACGAGGCATGCATGCAACTCGAGCGATGACAACAGTTCAAGTGATGAATGACAATCGATATAATTGAATGTTACTGTCGGTCATATGTTTTGGAAGATTTGTCTAAGGAAATCAAGGATTTTGTTGAATGTACTCAACATATTGTCCCAATTGAATGAGGACGTGTTACCAATAAGTTTAACAATTACATATTGGTTGCATTTTGATTATTGTGGACCTTTACGTTGTCCTATTTTGCATGACGATGGGTCACTTATTCATATAAAATAAAATGGGTTTCTTATTTTATTGCATTGTCGAATGTTGTAAAATGTTGTGTTACTAATTAATTAATACATGGATGATTTATATTGTTGCAAATAATAGAGGTGTAATTTGTTCGATAACAAATTAATGCAATCTTATATCAAAACGCAATAAAAAAATATAAAATCAATATTATTATAAAAAATATTTGAATTGGAGATGATTAATTGAAAATTTGTTAAAAAAAACAATTAATTAAAATATATACATATTGTTGCACTGTATTCTTTTGAACTCACTAAACGACGCATTTTTACGAGTTATGCAGTGCCTATTAATTACAATGAACCACTGGTGGTAAAAATTGTGAAAAAGCATTGTTGCTTTAAACGACATAACATACGTTTATATTTATCGTTTCAAAATATTACAATGCGCATGATTACAATAGGCATCGGTGCTTTACATAAAATATATGCACCGGTGCTTTGCATATAATATACGCATCGATGCTTAGAAACAAAGAATGGCATTGAAATTTCACCTCAAATTTTTGAAACTTCACTTCCCTCGATGCACATGATAATACAAGCACCGATGCATACAAATTATGCAAGCACTAGTATGTCATGAAGCAAAAAGAACAACCTAGTACGTAATATTTATACGAGCACTGGTGCTGCATGAAACAAAAAATATGAACCGATGCGTACATAAACAAAAAAAGCTCCAATGCTACATGTGGCAAAAAAAACGAAACAGGTGCGTTGTAATTATAAGAGCACCAATGTTTTTCGCTTTATGTACGCATTGGTGCAACTTACTTAACAACGCAACTGTGTGTTTTATCAATACAAGTACCAACAAAAAAATATCTGCCCACCCAAATTTTTTTAGCTATATGGAACATTTGTTACAACCTTTGCTACGAATAATGAAGGTTGTAGTGAAGGTTTTTTTGAATTTTTTTCCCAATCTTGTAACACTAAAAACCTCTGCAAAAACACTTTGTAGAAACAAATCAATCCTCGAATGCCCCTTCCTCTTGCTTTTTGAGATTAGCTACGACATTTAGAGGGTAGTCCCTAAACATATGTCCATGCTAGTGGAATTTCTTAGAATGGATAGTTATGTGTTTATAGTCTAGGATATGTAGCCATTTCGGATCTTGGAAGTTGATGCAGATGGATTTTGGGAGAGATCCTTAAACATTCATATAAACACAAATTCTTTCATAGGTTGTATATCTACCTATTTTGGTGATTGTCAAGGTTTTGATGAAGCATCCCAATGTGTTTCTTATTCCCACGAGCATCTCTTCATCCTAAAATTCTCGAGAGAGTGAATACAACTGAATCAACATTGAAGCTATTGTAAAATATTCCTTTTCACAATTAAAATTCTTTGTCCATAACCTTGGATGTAAATTTGATGAGTTGAATAAGTATGGGCCATCCTCAAAGAACTTATATTTATCTTCCACACTTGCAAAAATAGCTGTGAAAAAACCCTTGGACCTTAGCTTCATATTTATGTGGTCATTGGGCTTCCATCTTGATTTTATCCTCAAATCAAATCCTTTTACAAGAGCTAAATCCCCATGAACTTCCCTATGATTGCATGATCCTTCATGTATTGTATGTAAGTCCCAAACCGAGTTAATGTGACTTCGTACTTGATCCAAAATGGATCTAGGGATGCCTAAAAAGCAAAGTTCTCGAAATCGGACGAAACTAGCGCCATTGCATCTGACTCGTTGCGTTGACTCCGGCCATATAATTTTTTCCTCAAACCGACATTGTATTCAAAAGTTGTCGCGTCTGATCAAATTCCCAAACAAGCAAAAACTCAATTAGTCAAAGTCAACGTTGATGTCCGCAGTAAGACAGGTGACATAAGCATGATTTCATGATGACATCATCATGTTGACGTGGCATCACCAAGAGGTGACACATGTCCCTCAAATTTGGCATTTTCGGGCTGAGTTGGCACTGTACGTATTTGACACGTGGCATTATACGAATGACACGTGGCACTGTACGGATGACACGTGGCAGTCTATACATGACATGGCCCAATGACAGGCTAACACGTGGCAGTAGGGATGACATTTGGGTCGTATGGATGCAGACATGGCAGGGTGATTGTGTTGTACGGACGTGACATGGCATGACACGTGGTTGTACGGTAGATGATGTGGCAGGTGACTGGGCAGGTCACAGGGTTGTATGGAAGCTAACGTGGCAGCTCGTAGGGTTGTACGATGGTGATGTGGCAGGCTGACTAGACATTGACTGTGTTGGTACAGACCAATCACAGGGCGGCACATGGCCCAATCAGAGGGTGCCACATGGCACACCGGATTTTGCCAATAACGGCTAGGTGAAAAAAAATTGTTATAACCACCCGAGCAATTCGAAATCGTGACCTTCATGGGCGCTAGCAACTTTGGGGAAGCGGGTGGACCGACTACACTGTGCATGTTTCTTGTTATCGACGTGGGAGAAATATGTTTTGAATTAGCATTGGCGTAAATTTGGGATAAGTCTCAGTTGGCGGGGGCTAGCCCTGACCGACTAGGGGTCTAACAGACTGTGGAGCGCGTGGAGGTTTGGGGCTTGGCCACATGGGCCAGAGCCATGAGACCAGGAGCCTATACCGAAGGGGCCAACGTGYCAGCACTAGCCCGAGGCCATATGGCAGTCCCCATCTGACCAGGAGCTCGAGGATAGGGGGTTGCACCCAGTATTTGCCCAAATTTGGGTTTTTAAACCATATAATATTTTGTTTAATGATTTTAAGCTTGTTTTTGGTGGATTTTGGTCATTTTTGGGAGATCTCGARCCCTTTTGAGGTCAGATCTTGGGAGGAAGTTGGCAGGATGCTACCAACTCCAAATTTATTTAAATTAGAGGTTCTTGGAAGCCTTAAAAAGGTTCAGAAGAGGAGAAATGCTATAGAATTGTAAAGCCAAAGTTAGTTTTATGTAGGGAAGCCATTGAGGAGAAGAACTTTGCGGGCCAATTCTGGGAGCTTCGCTCAACCGTTTTCAGTGCCATCAGTTGTGTTGGGTTCTTGAGGTCTAGTAGAACACAACCAGACTAATTTGTAATCCATTTGACACATTTCTAATATACGCTTGAAGCTTTGAAGAGAAATAAGAAAGCCTCACCCATTGAGACAAAGGCCTGGAGACGTAGGCGTTCTTGCTGAACTCCGTTAATAATTTTGTTGTTATGGTTTGTTGATTCTTCATACTTACTTTCAGATCTGTATATCTTATTATGGCTGCCATGTTATATCATTAATTCTTCCTCTTTCTTCAAATTCCTAAATGGTTAATGAACTGATGTTTTAAAACTCAACCATAGTCTTTAAAAGATCTTTTCGGATCAAGTGGTATCAAAGCAGGTTAACGGTTGGTTTTTGAGTTTGCATGATTACCAGGGAAAAGATGAGTCATGGTGAAGGCAAGCTTGTCGAAGAGAATCTTGAGATTGGATTGAGAAAGAGAACTTCTCAAAGTGAAAAGATGGCATCGGAAGAGGGACTTTCTCATAACGAGATGGAGTTTCAAAAGACCTTATTCGCCATGTCGGAGATGGTAAAGGTTTTATATGATGATTACTTGGAGCGGAAGAGACCAATTCTAGGTGAATCTTCAAAAGTCAAATTGAAGAAGGAGAGGATCCTCCTAAACCTCCTTCTCCATCAACTTATTTTTCTTCAAGTACAAGTTCCAAATCCACCGCAAGAAAACATTCCCATGAACATAAACATGATATGCCTTTACTTAAGCTCGATGTGAAGTTTGAATTACCCATGTATGATGGTGAAGTCAATGTAGAAAGGCTTGATAATTAGGTCAGACAGATGGAAGTTTATTGCAGTGTGCAACAAATCAAGGATGAGGCAACTCAAATCAAATTGGCATTGCTTCGACTTGCACACACATCACTCATCTAGTGGCAAAGCAAGTTGCAAAATGGCACACAACAAGTGGGTAATGCATTTCCATCATGGTGAGTTTTTGTTTCTGCACTTAAAAAACAATTTTATCCTTTGGGTTATAAAGAGAAGGCCTTAATTGAATGGCAAGGTCTTAAACTAAGAAAGGGACAAACAATGCAAGAATACACAGATGAATTTTGTAAGATGGCATTAATGTTAGACATTCCTTTATGTACCTAAGAAACTCTTACGAAGTATATAGGAGGTTTACCTGCACACATTCATAACATTGTATTTATGTTTGGACCTATGTTCAAGCAACATACATTGAGGCAGGAAAAACAGGAGTTGGTGTATCAGGGGAATCGTCTTCAAGAAAAGAGGACAAAAGGAAGAGGAATGGCAAGAAATCAAATTTAGTGATAAGAAGGGAAGAAAAGCTATCTTGCAAGCATTGCAAGAAAGAAGGGCATGATGATGACCATTGCTAGCAATTGCATCCCGAGAAGAGACCGAAATGATTCAAAGAATGGAAAGGGAGGCAAACAGCTGCAGCAACAACATGACCAACAGACTTGGGATCAGATTCAAGTGATGAGTCTAAAATCACAACAGTTGGTTTGACAGGAAAAATTGGTGATGGATATGATTCTATAAGTAAATAGTTTCACATAAGGGTCATAATGAAGAATACCAAGGTCCACACATTGATAGATAGTGGATCTCAATCTAACTTGATTTCAGAGGAAGTGGTTAAACAATTGGGATTAAACACTTAGATGCATCATAAACCTTACTCACTTAAATGGGTAAGCAACAATCATAAATTGCACATAACAAATCAATGCACTTTAAAGTTTGCAATTTCATCAAAATTTGTGGATGAGGTAACGTGTGATGCGGTGCCACTCAATGAATGTGGAATGGTCTTAGGCGATCCTTATTTGTATGATCACAAATCAATCTTCTACAAGGAACATAATCAATATCACTTAATCAAAGAAGGCAATGAATATGTTGTACATGCTCATCACTTAAAAGCAAATCAAGATCTTTAAGCAATGGAACGATTAAGGAAAGCAATTTATGCAAGCAACACACCTATAAGTGTGCCAAATCAAGCAATTGATCTTAAGCATGAACATGAGATGATTGTAGAATGGAAGTTCAATCATACTTTGCTTCAAGATAAGCTAATGTCGTGCAAGTACTACGCACATATTAGCTCATTTGCAGTCATATTTCTGATGTTATCATTGCTAATGTTTTCAGCATGGATGGTAGTGGCTTTAGTAAGATGTGACAGAGTACAAGTGGCTAACAATATGCTGTCAGTTGTCATGGTTATTTTGCAATTGATTTTGATGAGACAGGTGCACAGGACAAAGGTTAAAGACAAAAAACAAGTGGGGTGGCTTATCCCACACTTGATGACTGGTTAGTACCCTTTTGGAGGACCAAAAGGTCTTAGTGGGGAGGTGTGATCCAAAATGGATCCAGGGAGGCCTAAAAATAAAAGTTCTTTGAATCAGACGAAACCAATGCCACTGTGTCCATCTCGTCGCGCTGATTCCTGCCATATAATGTTTTGCTCAAATGGACACTGTATGCGAAAGTTATCGCGTTCTAATCAAATTCCCAAATAGGCAAAAAGACAACTAGTCAAAGTCAACGCTGACGTTAGCAGTACAACATGTGACATCAGGATGACATTARCATGATGTCACAATGATGTCATCATGTTGATGTGGCGTCACCAGGAGGTGACACGTGTCACTCAAATTCAACTTTTTCGGGTTGAGTTGGCATTGTACAGATTTAACATGTGGCACTGTACAGATGACACATGACACTKTACAGATTTGACATGTGGCATTGTACGGATGACACATGGCACTGTATAGATGACACATGGTAGTTTGTATATGACTTGGCCCAATGACAACCTGGCACGTGGTAGTACGGACGACATCTGGGTCATACGAATGTTGACGTGGCAGGGTGACTGTGTTGTACGAACGTGACGTGGCATGACACATGGTTATACTACAGATGATGTGGCAGGTGATTAGGTAGGTCACAGGGCTGTACGGAAGCTGACATCGCAGCTGACTGGGTTGTATGGTGGTGACGTGGAAGGCTGACTAGATGTTGACTGTGCTGCTAACTATGCTGGTACGAACCAATCACAAGGCGACACGTGGCCCAATCAGAGGGCGCCATGTGGCACCCCAGATTTTTCCAATAATGGCTAAGACAAAAACTTTTGTTATAACCACCCGAGCGATTTGAACCCATGACCTCTGTGGGCGCTAGCGCCTTCGGGGAAGCGGGCGGATTGGCTGCACTATACGTGTTTCTTGTTATCGATGTGGGCAAAATATGTTTTGAATTAGCGCTGTCTAAATTCGGGATAAGCCTCGGTTGGCGGTGGCCAAACCCGACCAATCAGGGGTCTAACAGACTGTGGAGCACGTGGAGGTTTGGGGCTTTGCCACATGGGCCAGAGCCATGAGGCCAGGAGCCTATACCGGAGGAGCCAACGCTCCAGCACCAACCTGAGGCCATATGGCAGTCCTCATGTGTCCAGTTGCCCGAGGATAGGGGGTTGCACCCAGTATTTGCCCAATTTTGGGTTTTCAAACCATATAATATATTCTTTTGATGATTTTAAGCCTGTTTTTAGTGGATTTTGGTCATTTTTGGGAGATCTAGAGCCCTTTTTGAGGTCATATCTTAGGAGGAAGTTGGGAGGATGTTACCAACTCCAAATATTTTTAAACCAGAGGTTCTTGGCAACCTTAAGGAGGTTCAGAAGAGGGCAAATTCTATAGAATTGTAAAGACAAAGTCAATTTTATGCAGAGAAGCCATTGAGGAAAGGAACTTTGCGGGCCAATTCAGAGAGCTTCGCTCAACTGTTTTTCAGTGTCGTCAGTTGTGTTGGGTTCTTGAGGTCTATCAGAACATAGACAAACCAGTTTGTAATCCATTTGACACCTTTCTGATGCACTTTGGAAGCTTTGAAGAGAAACAAGAAAGCCTCACCCACTGAGACAAAGGCCTGGAGATGTAGTCGTTCTTGCCGAACTTTGTGAACAATTTTGTTGTTATGGTTTGTTGATTCTTTGTACTTACTTTCAAATCTGTATATCTTATTATGGTTGCCATGTTATATCATTAATTCTTCCTCTTTCTTCAAATTCCTAAATGGTTAATGAACTCGTGTTTTAAAACTCAACCATAGTCTTTAAAAGATCTTTTCGGATTAGTACCTAGGGTTTCAACCATCTTGGCTAGGAATCCTCCATGTTGTAGCTTGGTTCTACTAAACAATTTGAAGTCTTGGCATCCGTTTTCCTATTTTTCTACCACTATAGTCATAGTCTTTGAGCTTCCTTTTCTCATACCCCCCCAATCTCCTTAGCCTTAATCACTTCTCATTACAAAATGACCTTGAGTGAGGGGATCTCCATGCAATCAGTGGGTTCCTTTGATTCAAATTAGATCCTCAGCAAAAAAAAACTCTTTGTAAACTGCGTAATAAGCATTTGGTTGTCTCCGACGAAGTTGAGAAAATGTTCAAAATTCCTTTGGAAGTTGAAAAAAACCATTATGATGGTTGGCCTTCCAAGGAAACCCATTAAAAATGAAGGTTGTGATGAAGAACATTGTTGAATGGAATATAGAGGAGAAAATGAAGAAGGGTAGTAGCAGAGATGAGAGCTCAAAGAAGTAATATGCTTGATGATTGGAGGAGAATAAGACATTAAGTATGTCCCATGATGAGAGAAGATTGTTGTTGGGTCATCGCCATCTACAAATTTCCTACTAGTGAGTAACAATACACTAAATTTGCGTATAACTCACCATTTTGTAATCAATTTCCTATGTGCTAAAAATCCCTTAGAACCTAGGTTTCCCATTTGGATTCCCAGTGTAAAAGAATCTTTGTTGTCTCATGGTGATAATGGTTGTGCATACTTGATGTAGTTTTGGTTTTAATATGTTCTTGCATTCTATCTAAGCCACGAGAACTATAATAGAGCTACATTGTAATCCTAGCTCTATGCACTAGTTTAAATGATTGCTTTGAGTGTTGAAATTGGTTGAGTGTATTATTGGTTCACTATATAACACATTCTACAATCAATCTTGCAATTGTTTTTTGTTGGGTATTTATTATTTTGTGGTGGGTTTGTATGAGTATGCAATGTTTCAATTAGTTCCAATGAAATACACTACAACATTGTTGTATTAACCCATCATTCACTTATTTGATCTTCGGAGTATAGCTACAATGCTACCACATATCTTTCATTCAATGTGTGGAGAGAACTTGCAACTCGAGAATAGATTTGGAGAGCCTTTGTTGAATAGAGGTGTGTCTACTAAAGCAAGTAGTTGAGTAGTGCACCAAATATGAAACAAAACCATTATTTTGTATGCATGTTGGTGATTAGTAGCTGAGAGTATTATTAATTTCCACATAAATCTATGTGGACGAAATGGACATGCCATAGGCCTACCATTTACGGATCATCCTTGCTTGCCATTGCCTCTACCATTGATTTCTTGCCTACCTCCTCTGTCATTGGTACCATTCTCATGTGCTTGTTCCATCGCCTAACCCTAGCAACCACACTTCCGTTTCCTTCATCAATTTTCTTCACTTTTCCAACTAGGCCTTTCATAGTTTCCTGCACTCTCAAAGCTTTTTCAATGGTTGTGTTGGAAACACAAAAATAGATAAGCATGTAGTGCACTTAATAATGATATGATACACACACACACACACACACACACACACACACATATATATACACACACACATTGATGTGACCTTTGGATTCATTGTTCAAGGTCTCTTGGACTCCCGATGACTCTTCATACACACTTGATAGTTCACATTGTGTTTGGTCAGTAACCCTAACGAATTACAATTCCAACATTCCCCCCATTAATATGAAGGGGTGTATATGAGTCCAAGAAGAGAGCTAAAGCCTGGAAGTGTGTAGCTGCCAATGGTTGAATGTGCTCTCTGAATCTAGTGGTTTTGAGATGAACACAATTGAAATGTATAGCAGAATTTGATGTCTTCTACTAAATGGTGATGGTGGTTCAAGGAAGACCACAAACCAATCTGGTGGTTTAAGGATGACCACAAACTATGGAACTTGGCTCTAGGGCTCAATGATTCCTGAAACATTTCCTAAGTTAGCTAGAATGTTGGTTTAAATATGCTCTCGAATGTTGGTTTAAAGATGACCATAAGCTATTTTGTAGTAGAAGTGGAAAGTATTCTACCAACTGGAGGTTTAAGGAAAACCACAAATCATTGTCTAGCAAAAGTTGTAAGTCTTCTACTAAGTGGTGATTTAAGGAAAACCACAAACCAATCTCGCTCGCCTGTTGCTACTCAATTGATAAGACTTCGAAACTTGAAGCCCAACTGTCAATTGTTGATGTTGTTCCCCCTTGTCAGGGACAAGGTGAGAAGATGCAAATCCTTTCATTGCAAGAGGTGTCAATACTAGAAGGTGAAGTCTACGGTATGACTGAAATATATTCTTGGCTATTGATGACCATTGCCAATAAGTGATCCACCCATAGTGGTTCTTTATTCCTACTTATTTATGGTGTTTGGAACATCTATCTGAATGATGATTGTGCTATCCACAATGCTCACAAGGATGAAGATCGAAGCACTAATCTTCCATGTGGCCAACCCAGTGACAATGTTGGCATATTAGAATCTGCCCTTGAACTGGAGCAAGTGAATGTGAACTTTCTTGCAGCAATCTAGCACTCTTGAACCGGATCGGTTTGGTGTAATCCAGATTATGAAAGGTAACTTCCTTTTCATATTCGATGCCAGTTCTATGCTTATTATTTTTTATTTCTTCCCAAGGTTTGATGATTCGTTTAGAAAGAGGAAGTTGATCTTCATCCATACCTGAATCTGGAGATGTCTCACTTAGATGTTGTTGTGTTGTTTTTTAATCCGAATTGACATCATTAACTTCATCATCTTTGAAAATAGGGTTCTGAACAAGGACTAGTTTATAATGTTGTCGAAGATTATTTCGCTCAAGTGCATCGTGAAGAAGTCGAGTTTGAGTTTGCAACAATGTTAGTTTGTCTTGCGAAACTTGCAAGCATGTTACAATAGACCGTAGTGTTGTTTTGTCAATGGTGATTGTAATGTCCATAGAAGTGAGGATTAGAGTGTTTAATAACTCTAACAATTCCTCAACTCGAGCCATTTTAAAGACAAAATTAGACATTAGAGGTTTCTTGCATCTCCACTTGCACTTTACAATGCAAACACAATGAATGAGAGGTGTCAACTTCTACCAAAAATGCACCCATTTACAATGCAATTCAACAGACCACGGTGAAAGTTTCAAAAGGTTGAGAAAGAAATCGACCAATAGAGATATTCAACTTGCTAAAACAAATCAACTTGATTCAATTCTACTTTAATAAGATAGAGGTGCGCAGATACCTTCTAGGGTTTGACCATTGGTTCATGGATGTACAATTTCTCCAAAATTATTGTCCAAGATAAAGAACTTTGGATCCCTTCACATAACGATTAGAACATATCTCTGAAGGTGAAACCCGCCATGGATACCACTGAAGCTTTCATCAGAGATGTAAAACATGTCATATTAAATGAGTCTTCATTGAGAAGATATGAAGCGACCCTTTGTTGGCCTCCATGACTGTAGTGATATCCATAACTTATAGCAAAATTAAGGCTAGCTCGTCAAATGAGATAGGGCACAATCCACGTCACCCTAACGCTGGTCCGATTGGTTTCAAGTAGACTAATTCATTGATTCTTGTATTGTTTTGGATGGTCAATTTTGAAGTGGCTAGAACATATCTTAATCACTAATGCGAGAAACTGGAGTGAGGGTGCCACAAATACCATGATCGAAGCCTGGATAATGCCACACAATATGCACCACTTAATGTAATGTGTTGGGCCTTGGCTACCATGATCACCAATATTTCAATCTTATTACAGAGGTGGGTGCCAAATTTCAAGCACTTCAATGATAACAAAAGGAATGTCAATGGTATTGATATCATGACAACAGTTTTCCAACGGTCTTCTATTATCCCTCGAAGATCGATGTTGATGAAGCAATGAGCCAGGAGCAAGTTGGGTTATGGGTTCATGCCAAAATTCAAACTCTTCTCCTTTGATTTTTTACGGGATAATGTTGCTTATGCATTAATATTGAAGAGAAAATGAAGAAGGGACTTCACACCAACAAAATACTCCCATCTTATGTTTTAACTCACAACTAAGCTCCTGAATAGTCACATAGGATCGAGGTAGGCGATATTGAAATATTTCCAACTGCTTGCGGATGATTCGATCGTTGGATTCATTGATTTTTTGCTGACTCGTCCCTTGAAGCAAAAGCAATACATAACTCCACAAATCATGTCTTAAACTTCACGAGTCTTTGAGAGACACTCAAATGTCTCCTTCACAAAATTCAAATGTTTTGATGGGGATTGATTTTGGCTTAACGAGCATGGTCGCCATGCCATAAAAAAATGGGTACTAGAGAAATTTTCTTTCAGATTAGCAGAGAAGCCTTGATTTGTCCTCATAATGCCATTAAGGATTTTGTTCCAAGGGTTCACAAGTACAATTATTTTATAGAGAGATCTGTAGTAGAAAAAAAGAGAGTCTACAAGTAGAATATTGTAGCAGAGTGCATAAACGCTTGTGTTACACCCACACAAATATTACGTAGATATTGAGAGAGTTATGGCGTTTGATCAAGGTGACGTGTTTAAAGAGAAGAAAGGGAGTGGACTAGAACCGACTACGGGGCAAATAGATGGATGGAACACATATTTGATGAATGCATAAATTATGGTTTGCAAGAGGCTAAACGCATAAATGACACATACACTGACTAGTAAAGAGAAGAATGCAACCAACTATGCACGTGTGCTCGGGACAGACTGGCACAAATAACATTGAGGAGGGTAGAGAGAATTCTGTGCGAGGAGACAGACCTCAATGTGACATATTAGGATTAGGGTTTTTGAGTTATACTAGCAGAATAACATATTAGGGGCGCAAAGAATATGCAGGAATAGGGACAAACCTCAGGGAAACTGCACATGGGAATAATTGCCATGGAGCACTACCATAGCTCAGTGAAAGCCTACAAACTGAGGCAACTCTGAATACCACTGTTGGACACACGAAAATAGATAAGCGTGTAGTGCATTTATTAGTGAGACACGTATATATACATTGATGTGACCTTTGGATTCATCATCCATAGTCTCTTAGACTCCGGATGACTCTTCGTACACACTTGACGGTTCACATTTCATTTGGTCAATAACCCCAATGGATTATGTTTCCAACATGTTGCATTCCCAATGCTTTATCTTTTGCAACTTCTTGTACTCTTTCATCATTCTTCAACTTTCTTCTGAGTTTTTTTGTCATGCTTCCCATCTTCTTTTGGAGATAAAGGAGGCCAACCTAGATCTAAGTCTAAAGGGACTGCATGGGAAGAAGGGGGAAATCCCCACCCTTTGAATAAGGAGCTTGGAATTTTTCATTTCGATGATTTTTTAAATTCCGATTAAAGAATTAGGGTTCTTGACTAATCCGGGTCAATGGATCAGGGGTTTGGATGCCATAGGATCATATATATATTGTATTGTAAACAATGAAGAAAGATGGTGAATATAAGATTAGAGGTGCAACTCTAAATAGGTTGTTGATTTTCTCGATTTGGGTTTCCAGGGTAAAAATATATGTGTAATGTGTGTGTGCCATTGTATATTTTTTGTTTTATTAAGAAATTGTTTGCAATGATTAATTGTACAAGGTTAAAATCTACATTTGATATTAGAGTAATTATTGGCTTCAGGGGGGATGCCTTTGTGGTCAAGGGTTTTAGCTCGGGTTTGTGGTAAGCCTTGTTAGAATGGGAGATTTGCGAAATGATTCTTCATGTGAAAAAAATGGCGAGTAGTTCAAAAAAAGAGATTGAGAAATTTAATGGGCAAAGTTTTTAGCTATGGAAGATCTATTGGTGGACAAAGATCAACGGATTGTTGTGGAACCAGGTACTGCATCTACAGGAACATCAACATAAGACTAGAAAAAGTTGGATCGGAAGGCAAAGAGCACAATCCGTTTGTGTCTCTCAGATTTAGTATTACTTAATGTGTCAAGGGAAGCTACAACCATGGCATTATAGGATAAGTTAGGAGCTTTGTATCAGTGAAAGTCCCTGGTAAACAAACAACTATTGTGGAAGAAGTTGTACAACTTAATGATGAAAGATGGAGACTTGATGACAGAGCATCTAAATGCCTTCAATACAATGGTAAGTCAACTATTATTTGTTGATATCAAGATTTATGATGTGGACAAATGTATCAATTTATTGTGCCCTTTACCAGATTAGCAGGATAGTCTAGTTGTGGCCATAGGTAGTAATACAACTACTTTAAATTTTGATATTATGGTCTCATCCTTATTGTCAAAGGAGATGAGGCAAAAGAACATGAAAGGATAGAGAACATAAGCATTATTTGCAAGAGGACGCTCCCAAGAAAGAAATAGATCTAAGTCCTCAAGTGGGAGATCTAAATCTAAAGGTAGATCTAAATCTCCCAGAAAGCTTGTAAAGGTACGTTGGAGATGTGGAAAAGAAGTGTAGTACAAGAAGCAATGTAGATCCAAAAGTGTTGTGAGAGGGAAGGGATCTAATGATGCTCCTTCTACAAAAGTGAAAACCTCTGCAGAAGAAGGAGGGGATGTGTACTTGGCTTCTTCGAGCACACATGCAGATCATGAGGCATGGTTGCTTGATTCAAGCACAACCTTTCATATGACTCCCCATAGGGATTGGTTACGTGAATATGAAAGGTATGATGGAGGTGATGTTTTCTTAGGTGATGTATCGACAACCAAAATCATAGGATGAGGAAAAGTCAAGTTGAAGTTCATGGATGGAAGGATTAGAACACTCGCTGGTGTTCTGCACATCCCAGGATTAGCCAGAAATTTGATTTTTGTAAGCAAAATGGATGATGTAGGGGTAAAAATAGTGTTTGAGAAAGAAAACTGCAGGATGGTTCGAGGAGCAATGGTATTGTTGAAGGGAGTTTGGTCTGGAACTCTGTATAACCTAAAGGAAAGCATTGCTAGTGATGGGTGTAATGTTTCCATTATTCCTAAGATTGGAGTTGAAGAAGAAAAAACTCCTATAACCCATGGAGAAAATACTATGTTGTGGCATCAAATACTGGGGCATATCGGAGAGAAGGGCCTTCAACTACTACATGGTAAAGGTATGGTTAAAGGTACGTCTAATTGCTCTTTGGATTTTGATTTCTATGAACATTGTGTATATGGGAAGCACAATCAGGAAAGATTCCCCTCTAGTGCAACGAGGGATGAGGGAATTTTACAGTTGGTGCACATTGATGTGTTTGGACCTATGTCGGTTCCATCACTTTGAAAATATGTGTACTATGTCTCATTTATAGATGACTTCTCGAGGAATTATTTCATGAGGAAGAAATCTAAATTCTTTGACAGGTTTAAAGAGTTTAAGGTTCTTGTGGAGAATCATATAGAGAAAATAATTAAGGTGTCGAGGACGGATAATGGTGGAGAGTTGTGCGGGAATGAATTCAAATAATTATGTAAGAAGTGCAGTGTATAAAGGTGGAAGATTACTCCATATATACCTCACTCCATATAGACCTCGGTAGAATGGAGTTGCAAAAAGGATGAATATGACACTGATGGAAAAAACAAGGTGCATGCTCAATGGTGTCAGGTTGGGGCAAGAATTCTGGGCAGAGGCAGTGGGTACTGCATGTTACCCGGTTAATCGATCACCCTCATCAGTGTTGGATGATAGTGTTAATGGACCTAGTCCACCTTACATTGAATTCCCGAATTCTCATATCTTAAATGACTTACACTAATAATACATAACCACATTCCCATTGGGTACCTCCCTAGGTACCCCATATTACCTCCATAGGTATACTACATATAGGACTCCACACGAGGTATGGACTGGTAAGAAACCCTCTTAGACACATCTCAGGGTATTTGGCTATGATGCATATGTTTATGTTCCAAAGGAAAACACGAGTAAGCTAGATAAAAAGGCTGGAAAGTGTATCTTTATAGGGTATAAAGATGCTAAGAAAGGTTATAATCTTTGGAACCCATAAACTAAAAAGGAAATGTATAACCGAGATGTGGTGTTTAGATAAATCAAAGATGTTGTCAAACATGAAGTCCTACCAAGGAAAGAAGAACCAAAGAAAACAAAGTTTGAGTTGAAGGATGATGAACTAGACTCTACAAAGGAACAAGAACTATAAGAAGAAGATCCTCACACTCCAGTATTGATGAGATCGATTGAAGAAAGAAGGCAACCATAAAGGTATACTCCACCTGATTTTTGTTCAAATTTTTCTTTGTCTATTATTGATGATGATCCTAGAACTATTAGGGAGGCAATGGATTCAAAGGATGGAAAACTTTGGAAAAGGCCATGGTTGAAGAAATGGCATCCTTGGACAAGAATTAGGCTTAGGATCTAGTCGAGTTGCCTACTGGAAGAAATCCCATTGGTAGCAAATGGGTGTTTAAGATGAAGTTGAACGCAGAAGGCAAAGTGGAGAAATACAAAGCTCGTTTAGTAGAAAAAGGTTCTTGCCATGTAGAGGGAATTGACTTTGGTGAAATTAATTTCTATTAGATTTCTTTTATCTATTGTTGTTGCATTTGATTTTGAAGTAGAACACATGGATGTGAAGACAACATTCCTACATGAGGATCTGGAAGAAGAAATCTACATGAAGTAGCCGCAGGGGTTTGTTGTGAAGGGAAAGAAAGATTTAGTATGCAAGTTGAAAATGTCCCTGTATGGGTTAAAGCAATCACCAAGGATGCGGTATCAAAAATTTGATACTTATATGTTGGGACTTGGAATCACAAGGACCAAAGCGGATCATTGTGTGCATTTCAAATTAATCGATGATCATCTTATTTATCTAGTCTTGTATGTGGATGATATGTTGCTAATAGGAGAAGACAAGGTGATTATCCAGGATGTGAAAACTCAGTTGTCCTCTAAATTCGACAAGAAGGATCTTGGTGCTGCAAATTTCATTTTGGGCATGGAAATTAAAAGAGATAGAACAAACATGAAACTTTGGTTAAATTAGAGGAAATACGTCGAGATAATATTGCAGAAGTTTAATATGCAGGAATGTAAACTGATTGGGGTTTATATTCCTATAGGTGTAAAGTTATCTACGGATCAGTGTTCGAAGACACAAGAAGACGAAGAAGACATGTCTCGTGTTTCGTATGTTAGTGCGGTTGGCAGTTTGATGTATGCAATGGTTTGTACTAGATTGAACATTGCACATGCAGTGGGAGTTTTGAGCAGGTACATGTCAAAACCAAGGAAGGAGCTATGTACAACAATAAAGAGAGTTTTTAGGTATTTGTGTGGCACTACTAGTTATGGATTGTGCTACCAAGGAAGACTGAGATTGGGCATAGTGTTGGACATACATGGGTTTGTTGATGAAGACTGGGTTGTAGATATGGATCACAAAAGATCTACAAGTGGGTATGTGTTTAACCTGTTTGGAGGAGCAATCAGTTGGATGAGCAAAAGACAGTCTGTAGTGGCACTCTCAACTACATAAGTTGAATACATAGAAGCCACTCATGCAAGCAAGGAAACAATATGGTTACAAAGATTGTGTTTAGGTATTTGGTTGGTATAACAAGCTGCAAGGATAGATTGTGACAGTCAAAGTGCAATCTTCTTGGCGAAGAGCCCAACTTATCATTCAAAGACAAAGCATATTGATGTTCATTATCACTTTGTGAGAGACATGGTTGAATAAAAGAAGGTGTTGCCATTGAAGGTGGACACTTTGAAGAATGTTGCAGATTCATTAACAAAATCTGTGAGCACTGAGAAGTTCTCTTGGTGTAGAGGATCTATGGGCATTGCTGCCATGGATTGTTGACTATGTAACCTTGTAACCCCTTGTATGCAAAGAAAACAACAAATGAGAGAATTTGGGTATGTGTTATATTCTTTGCACAACTAGATCTAGTGTCTGTGTTGCGTTGGGCATGTGTGGGTTCGAGGGCAGTGCCTCCGTTTTTTTTTGACGTTTTTTGTGTCAGTTTTTTGACGGTTTTTTTAGCACATGGTTTTTGCCGATGGTTTTCTAATTCTGGTTAAGGAATTAGGGTTGTTGCTAATATGGGTCAATGGATTAGGGGTTTGGATGTAGAGAGATCCTATATATATTGTATTGAAATATGATGAATATAAGATTAGAGGTGCGACACTAAACATGTTGTTGGTTTTCCCGGTATGAGTTTCGAGGGTAAAACTCTTTATGTAATGTGTGTGTGCCATTGCATCTTTTCTGTTTTATTAAGAATCTATTTGCAGTAATTAATTGTATAAGGTTAAAATCTACATGGTTGACTTGCATGTCCCTGTCTATGTTATTTTATTGAGGATTCTCTATGTGAATTTGACCTTCTTCTATAGTTTGACAAGGTATCTCATTCCAATTGCTGGGAGACTAGGGGATTTGGAGCCCTACTTCGTTTTCTTCTAATGTGCTTGGGAGTCATCTCCCAGGGAAACATATTTATTTTGTGTATTGATTATAGATTTATTCTTCTTTTGTGTTTGATTCCAGGTTTGTTTTGTCTTCCTTGGGTGATTCACCTTTTTCAAGCCTTTATCTCCTTCTTCATGCATAGGAGTAGACTAAGATAGAGATTTTTTCTTTGGGTAGTGTTTGGAGAAAGCCCCATATTCATGACACAAGTTACATTTAAATGGGATTTGATTGTATTGAGATTTTCAACATAGACCAATACTTCAATTGAATTTTAATTGAAGTTGGCAGTGTTTTTTAGAGTTCCACTTCTACACATATCTAAGAACGAGCATATATCCGTGACTTTGCTTCTAATTCGTCTATGTATTTCCCAAGCATATTCCCTATTTCAATTAGTGTTCTTTCATCCCACTTGTTAACACGAGAAAATGGAGGGAAACCCAAAATATAATAATTATCAAGATATTTTATTTAGGGATGAAGTCCAACAATGAATGTCTCAGGGATAATCCATTGCGCCTAGGTCCCCTCTAAATATTTTTTCCCGATCTCATTGTTGCTTGAAAAAGAAAGAATAAAAGCCTCTTTCCACAATATTAAAGGCCATATTACCCCACCAATGAAGCTTAATTAATCTAAATCGAAGCTTCTAAAGCCTTTTGACTTGACCATGTACCATCAAACTTTTTAATGAGTGTGTTCTTTTTTTAATACGTAAATGGTGTGTAGCTAGTATTGACAACCCACAAGCTAGTACTAGTAGGCACTTGTGACTTGGCAAGGGCCAATATCTCTGGAAACACTCTCATAAGGGGTCCCATACCAGGGGGACACTTATCCTTCGAGCCTCATCATAACGGGCCAATATTAATCATGTAACATGTACAACTTCTACCCTCCTCTGGTTTTGAACCTATGACCTCCAAAGAGAAAACACACGTTCTTAATGAAAATGAGAGCTTTGTTGAAAGTATCACCATATTTAACAAAGATTTGTAATGGTCATTCTCTTCCATTGACAAACTAGAAAACAAGCTCATTCCTATTTGACTTTGCTTTGTTAGTTGTTACAACTGGTAAAACTTTGAACACTATTGCAACCTAGGAGAAGGAATAGGAGAGGAAGAAGTAAGGAGAGCCCAAGTTCCATGAGAGCAAATAAAAGATTCAAGAGAAGTCTTAATGAAACTCACAATATGCAAATTTTCTTCCATATTATAGTATTTGTTAGCAAATCCTTAATCAAAAGACCAAATTAAAGTTTTGAACAAAATGCCCACTACTTACTAGTGGATACTTAATCAAACTATATATTAGTTTTTTTTTGAAAAGTTTCCTCTAGAAGTGACATAAAAACACCAAAGTAAGGTAGAACTGAAAGCCTCTCACACAAACATATGGACTATTAATGAAATTGAAGTCATAAGAAAACACATAACTACTACTTCCATTTTAGTTTTTTATATCATTTTGATAACTTAACATTAATAAATTAATGTAGATTTTACAATACACAATTATTACTTTTCATTTTAATAAAATTTTAAAGTAAATCAAATAATTCCTTCAATCAAACTTTATTATAAACTAAATTTAAAATATTTTTCATTTTAATAAAATTTTAAAATAAATTAAATAATTCTTTTAATCAAACTTGATTATAAATCAAGTTTATAAATTAAATTTAAGTTATATATATATATATATATATATATTTTGTAACTAGGAGAATCTGTAACAAGGGCAGTAAATTGGGGTGAGAATCGACCTTGAAACCTCTTTTTACATATTTCCTTCCGTTTACACTGCACTTGCCAATCAATCTACACCCCTACATACTAAATTTAATAAATATTAACCACCACTATCATCATCAATAAAACTAAATATTAAGTATATATTTTTTTAAAATAAAAAAGGGGGGAGTCTGCTATATTAGAATATCAAAAAACTGTAACAAGATATACAGAGTCATGGGTCTGAGTCACCAAAAATGCTGTCGGAAATCGGAAACCAGCATAGGTGCATAGCAAATAACAGTTTTATACTAGTAGCATCTGTCCTGCCCGGAGGAAACCAGGACAGATGTCTAAAGTCTAGAAGAGCGTAAAACAGTAGCATAAATCTAAAAAACCAAGAGAACATAAAACCTAGGTACCCGGTGACCTGTCGCCATCGTCAGTCTTCCACATGGACCTAGCTGGGATGGCAAAAGACTGCGCGCAGAGGGGGCACTTTCGCCGAGCTGGAACACTAGAGTAAGCATCGAGAAGCATGTCCAAGCGCTGGCCCATGAAGATGGCACGATGCTCTAGCTCAGAGATGTGGCCTCGGAGCTTGAACACAAGGGACAGGTGCTCCTCACAAAGGAGAAAGCCATGCAGACCCCCACCCTCGTCGTCGAGCATCCTCTGCTTCGCGCCATCCTCCGCTTCCTTTCCCATCAGGCGATTTTTATCCATATCCAATGCCGCTTCAAGGTCCTGCCAGGGAACCTCTTCCACAATGCATCCAATAAATTCGGCATCCAGTTCCGAATTGGGCTTGCTTGTCTCTCTGCGAGACCTCACTGTGTCGCGGGGCGCCTCCACTGTCGTCAGGTCCTCCAAATTCGGGTCTTCCTCTACGATACAGGCGGGATACATATCCTCAGTACCATCCTCCATCCTAGCAGTGTCCACTTTGCTGCAGCCAGCTCCCTTTTCGGCGATGGTGGAGAGCAGAGCCATTTTCTCTGCCCAAGCCTTCTTTCCAAGCAGTGAAGTCGCCATTGCCAGAGCACGTTCGAATTGCTCTTTACGTCTCTGCTGCGCCTTGTGGGCGTGCCAAGCTGAGCCTCGACGAGGTCTTCCTCTTTTCCTAGTCATAGTATCCTGGGGGTGAGTGAGATTGCAGAGCGTTCGCAGAGAGAAGCACGAAAGCCAGGATGCGGGCGGTGGCCAATTCAGAGCACGAGCAGGTCGGCTCTGCTTCAGCACGCTCGAAGACAGACTATTCGAAGAATCCTTGCCAATGAGCCACGAAAGGATGGTGAGCCAGTGCACAGGGAGCGCGGATCTACACCAGAGCCTCCTCACGAGGAGCAGAGCCGAGGCCGAAGCATACGAAAACAAATAACCAGACTCCGAGAACCCATAACCGCCTTTAACCTCAAACATACTGAGTACACCGAGCTCGTAAATGACCGCTCAAGGGAGGAATCCCTCCATCGCTGATCTGCTGCTATGGCCGTCCCACATCGTAAATGCAGATACGTGGGTGGCAGCCATCAGCATTTAAACCCAGGTTTAATGCTAAGCCTGCTGTCACCCTATCACCCCATACGGGGAATATTAAATATGATTTAAAATAAAATGTCATTCTTTCCACAATATTTCGGCGGGGAGGATTTTCATTTCCGCAAATAAATAAGAAACTACTTAAAAATAATAAAATGTCATTGCGTGAAAATCTTTGGCCAAGCGGGATATCATTATTATAAAGAGAAAACCTCAGAGAGTATGTTCTGATGAATGACATGAAACATCAAACACCTTCTGAATGAACATCCTGTGCAGAGCACCTATCTGGTGGAGGGAGCCCTACAAAGTCTCCATAAATATAAGGAAAATGAGAACAGACTTAGACAATGAAAAACCCCACGTTCACTATGATCATCAGGATGATTGCAGAGAATTCAGATGGACTGCCAAGTTTGTATCTTCTTTTACTTACACACCCAAAATGTTAAAAAACAAAAAATGTCTTTGGTTATTCAAATAAACGTCCCTCTTTGTTTTCTGTACTGAGCAAGAACACTGTTTATGGCAGGGAGTCGTATGCATATCTGTATGACAGGCCTTGGGAGGAAGTCATGGATTTCTACTCTCATTTGGCAGCTGGGCGTCTATCTCTTTCAGATTTAGTGTTCCATGAATCTAAAAAGGTATGAGTTTCTGTAACATAGTTCTCAAACACTAGATTATTTTTCAAACTGTGCTCAGAAATAAAATAGTAGAAGCGGCAGTCGGTGGATGAGGATCGAAAGGAAAGCTCATATGAATGTGATTACATAGGCAATAGAGTTTCAGTGGAGCCCCGAGGGTTAGCTTGATTGGTCGATGCTCTTGTGTGGAATTTCACGGAGGTCTCGGATCAAATCCCATTAACTCCTTTGGAGTTGCCAGCAGGTAATTCGGTTGGTGGTTGCTACTGTCTTCCATAAAAAAAAACTGGGGAAGAAGGGAGAATTCTGTGAGGGGCTGGTAAGCTACCAACATCCTCTTTTGGAATGTTTAATATACAGAATAGTGAGAGAGTATTTTTCCAGAAAAAAATAGAGTCCCTGATGGTTGTATAAACCTATTTGGTTCCCAGGGTGTATGTTATCCGTGTTATTGTTTAATGGTTCCTTAGGGTTTGAAAACATGGCCACTGGTTGACATTAGATCCCACATGGAGGGGAGACTGATGGGAACCATTTAGGGGATTGATGGCAATCACTAAATGCTTTTGCTATCCCAACTTGCTGGTTAGCAGATGCATGGTATTGCTCATTTTTTTTTGTCGGAACCATGGCAGTTGGGATATCAAGATGCAACAACACCTTAAATGCTACTACATCCTGATATCTTTTTCTTCCAAATATTGATTTTGGTTCTCGTATTGTGTCGGTTTTGAAGATGATCGGCTTGTTTTTTCCATTGACTGGCAGTGAGTGATTCATTATGATGCACTGTTCTGTATGTAAACTTTGGCATTTTTCCTTGCCCTACTTCGTTAAATCTATGCATTTTTTCTTCCACTGCCGACATGAATACTTCAATGGGGACCAGATATACATCATGGGAGTGCCTAAAGCATCTTCAACTTCTTGGATGAACCGAGTTTGATAAGATGAGATCATTTTATTAATGTCCATAAATTCCCAAAAAAGGCAGATGAGTTTCCCTCACTGAATGTAATATCAGAGCGAGTTACAGAGAATATCTTGGATTTTACTTTTAGTTTTTTTTAAGCCATGCTGCTCGTTTCTCTTGGACTGTATGTTAAAGAGTGTTTTGTACCTCCGTTCAGGAGCTTTTTATGATCTTGGAAGTAAAGTAAAAGGACACTGTTGGAGAGAGGCACTGGCTATGTGAAAGAGCTTGGTTATTCTTGAAACCATGGCTATCACTATGAGAAGGTAAGCGTAAAGTTTCTCATAATACATCACACTAGCTTCCTTCTAATGTCTAGAGATCTTGCAAAATATGACAATCAAGAACAGTGGTTCTAGACAACAAGAATAAGGTAACAACCAACAACATTGAGCTCTTTTATGGATCATTCTAATGATCAGACTGCTTAGAAGTGGAAATGCTCTGCAAATAATGGTCAAACGATACACATTGTTGTAATTTATGACCTTTGTCTACACCCAAAATTTTTGAAATATAAGGAATGGGATAGGGAATGTAATGTCTAGATCATGAGATAATACCGTGATGATATAAGCTAGGGTTTAGAACAATGTGCAGCCTATCCCTCAAGAGAGATATGCCCAAGTTATTTGACTCCAGGAACTCGCAGATCTTGGATCTGGCTTTGTGATTCTACAGATTTGACATAGTATGAGTAGAGGATATTGAGACAAGATCCAGGCATATATATGAGGTCGTTTGAGCACAATTGGGGACACCTCAACAATTGAGGTAATATGGAGCAAACAACAAATGCAATGTCCCTCAGAAAATGGAGAATAACCTCATATTTGAACCCTGAAACTTTGTAAATTTCTCCCTATGTGTATTCAAGGTTTAAGGCAGTCGAACTTAGGAGTAAGTCGTGACAACGCCCTAGGGCAGAATTAAAGCGCTCAAACAACTTTGAGGTACTTTGTGTGGTGGAAAGATAACCCAGATTAGAGATTTGTGAAACTATTTCTTCAAGCATTGATGTAACTTTGCCTCTTTTTTGAATACTCTTAAAAGTGATCAGATCGGCCTTAAAAAGGTGATGCTAAGGCTGCAACCAACGATGGATTGGACCTTTAAAACAATAAGACAACGCCTAGGGATTGGTGGACCAGAGATCAAATCGATAAGAAATCTTCCAAACCCCCATTCACTGGTAGGGGTTAAACAAGGAAAATTGTCTAGTAAGGTAAATTAAGATAGATTTAGTAGTTAAGCTGAAAATTTAAAAACATGATGATAAATTTTAGTTGGGTTGAGTTGATTGAAGAAATAAGTGAATAGATCTACCTACCATTGTGTGATGGGGTCAATTTCAAGCTTAGGTGAAGCTTCCTTTCAAAATTTACTGAAGTTCCTCACACCGATTAGTGAGCATGGGGAAGTTTCAAATTATGTCAAGAGTTTGAAGGGTTTTCTCAAGGAGGGTGAAATAAAAGATTAATTAAACCATGAAAAGATGTAAGGGATATTAATTAGTTTCACGTGGAAGACCAAGCTTTAAACATTAAATCTTCAAACATAAGCTAAGCTAACCATAACAAGCTAGGTTATCACCATACCTTATTCAATTTGTTCCTCCAAAACATCTTCAGCTCATTCAAATTCCTCTTAGACACGTGCTGTCGATCTAGCTATTGAAAGAAAATTCACCCAAAAGAAATGTACCACACCAACTTTGCCAAGAAAATTCTTTCCTTTATTCTCCAACAATGAAAAATGAAGAATGCATCCTCTTTTATAGATGAAGAGGATCCTCAAAACAAGTTTACAATACCATGTGCAAGCTCGATACCATGAGCCAAAAACCACTTGCTCTAACAAAACCATGAGCAAGGTAAAATAATAAAATAAGACATCAACATGTGCTCATATAATATAATATTCCCTTTAGAAAGGGTCAAATACATCATAATGAAGGATCTCAAGAGATGCGCCTCGGGGGTAACAACTAGATAAATCGATAACTAGATCGATTTCAAGTGCGTGAGAGGAATTTGAATGAGCCGAAGATGTGTTAGAGGAACAAATTGAATAAGGTATGGTGATAACCTAGCTTGTTATTTGTTATGGTTAGTTTAGTTTATGTTTGAAGATTTAATGTTTAAACTTTGGTCTTCCACATGAAATGAATTAATATCCCTTGCATCTCTTCATGGTTTAACTCATCTCTAATTTCACCCTCATTGAGAAACCCTTCAAACCGTTGCCACAATCTGAAACTTCCCCATGCTCACTAGCTGGTGTGAGGAACTTCAGTTAATTTTGAAAGGTAAGGAACCTTCACCTAAGCTTGAAATTGACCCCATCAACCAATGGCATGTAGATCTGTTCACTTATTTCTTCAATCAACTCAACCCAACTAAAATTTATCACCATTTTCTAAAATTTTGAGCTTAACTGCTAAATCTCTCTCAAATATACCTTGCTGATCGATTTTCCTTGTTTAACCCCAACCAGTGAATAAGGGTTTGAAATATTTCTTATCTCCTTGATCTCTGGTCCACCAAGTCCTAGGGGTTGTCTTCTTGTTTTGCAAGTCCAATCCATCGTTGGTTGCAACCTTTGCATCACCTTTTGAGGCCGATCAGATCATTGTCAACAGTATTCATAAAAGTGGGCAAAGTTACATCATTGTTTGAAGAAAGAGTTTCACAAATCTGTGATTTGGGTTATCTTTCCACCACACAAAGTACTTCAAAGTTGCCCAAGCGCTTTAATTCTGCCCTAGGGTGTTGTCACAATTTACTCTCAAGTCTGATTGCTTTAAACCCTGAATACAGACATGGAGAAATTTACAGAGTTTCAGGGTTCAAATTTGAGGTTATTCGCCATTTTCTGAGGGACATTCCATTTGTTGTTTGCTCCATATTACCTTAGTTGTTGAGCTGTCTCCAACTGTGCTGAAATGATCTCATATGTTGGATTTTGGTAGCTCGGAGGTACTTATACATTGGAGGCACCCAACATGTAGAAGTGACCGAGCATATCTCTCTAGTGACTTTATGAAATGTTTTCATAAAATGACTTTATAAAGTGATTTTATAAAGTCAAGCTGAGCCTTTTAATATTTAATGGGTAAAAGTGATTTTATGAAAAGTGGGTCACTTAAGTGATTTAAGTGAACTCAACGAAAGATTAAGTCGTGACCGTTGATCCCAAGGGAAGGTGAAGAGTCATTCAAGGGAGACCGAGGGTTAGAGGAGTTACTCAATAATGAGTAATAAAAGGAACACTAGAGGATAGATGGGACACACCTTTTGGGAGGAGAGGTTGAGAGGAATGTGAAGAGTCACTCACATTTCAAGAGAATTCCAAGAGAGTGTTGAGCTGAAGGAGAAAGGAGAAGGACAACAAGAGAAGGGGCAAACTTTCCAAGAGGGAGAGAGGGCACGCACCCCAAGACAAGTACAACATTGAATGCTGGTCCGTACAACCGAGACAGGAGCAATACAATATGGATTTGAAGAGGGCCGTACAACTGTGAATGCACATAAATCGAGGCTGCAGATGGTACATGTTTCTAGGCGCTGAGGTTGTTGAGTTTTGGTCCATAAGAGTGCTGTTACTGTGTACAAATGCAGAGGAATTTCTGCTGATGTTGAAGACCGTACAATAGAGACCATACTGTTGATTATTGGCACAGTTTTCGAGGTAGATTTCTGTAGCTGATAATGTGGATTTTTAGCACATAAATATGTGTGTTTGTGGGAACAGTTTGTAAGTTCAGCACTGTTTAATTAATGTTGTAGAAGACTGCTGTTGTAAACTCGGAATTTCTCCTGTGAAGCTCAATAAAGAAGACTCTCTTGGACCGGTTTTCCCATGTTGGGTTTTTCTAGGGGCATTGCCTAGAAATTCAATGTGTCATATGTGGTGAATGTGTTGCTGTTCATTTATATTCCGCTGCTATATTTTCAGATTGCTTAGTCTCTTGTATTTCTGCTCATAGTTACAATAAATGCATGAGGTTCCATTGCTTTATTGTTGAATAACTATAGGAGGTTGAAATCTAGTGCTCGCTAAGTGTTTGCGATCTGTTTTCAACAATATATGCTTGGATCATTGCCTCAATATCCTCTGCTCATACAGTGTCAAATATGTAGAATCACAAAGCCAGATCCAAGATTTCTGGAGTCAAATAACTGAAGCATATCTCTCTTGAGGGATAGGTTGCATATTGTTCTAAACCCTAGCCTACATCATCAAAGTTTTAATTTCATGATCTGGACATTATTCCTTATTTTTCAGAATTTTTGGGTGCAAACAAAGGTCATAAATTGCAACAATGTGTATCCTTTGACCATTATTTGCAAAGCATTTCCACTTCTAAGCAGTCTGATCATCAGAACGATCCATAAAGGAGCTCAATGTTGTTGGTTGTTACCTCATTTCTTGCTGTGTAGAATCACTGTTCTTGATTGTCATATTTTGTAGGATGTCTAGATATTAGAAGGAAGCTAGTGTGATGTATTTCGAGAATCTTTACTCTTTCCTTTTTCATAGTGATAGACTGAACCCTAAGCACCCCCGACGACCTTACCTAAACATGTATTGTTCCATCTGTATTGACTGTTAAAAGGCTAGGACTGCAAAAAGCTAATTGTCTGCAACAAATTACAGAAGTAAAGGTTTGCATTTTGGCAGGCTTATTTTCATGCTGGGCTGATTTTACTTGTCATATATCTACCTAAAGAAACCTATCATCATTTCTGTGTGCCTTGTCAATCAATCATAAACTATAAACTCCGAAGGTCGATACTTTAGTCTGGTAAAGGTTTAGCATTTACAGATTTGGGATTCCACCTTTGATATCTCATTCATGGTTAACGATCAGTTTGGGTTTCAATTTAATTTTTTCCACACCAAACCTAAACCATCTACAAAAAACAACTTTTTTTATGCTGCTTATGGACTGATCACAGAGATTAATGTTGGTTTAAAAGTATGATATAATTGATAAATAATGATTCGCGATCTGATCTTATAAAGGAAACAAGTTTCCAAACGCTTATAACTTTGGCATAAGCCTTGAATAATTAAGTCTTGGTATATGTTGAAAGGTTTGGTTTACTTTGCTGTCCCAAAGGAAATAAATTGAGATCTGAATTAATCATTCTACATCATTTTCCATCGTTCAATGCTAGATGGTTTCATCAAAGACACCTCTACCTAAAGTTTCTTTAGGATAACCACGTGTTTGAACACCCTTTCTTCTTTAAATTTGCAAAAGAAAATCTCATTTTAGCGAAGATGAAAAGATAAAATGTAGTTAGCTATGATGGTAATTGATTTATAAATTGAGTGCATCTACATAACAATCTTGCAAGCCTTCCTTAGATGTTTTCTGTGATATATGTCATCGATTATGAATAATTGCAAGTAGTTTATTGAACAAATTCGAGCAAAGCAATTGTCATTTGTTTAGCTTGCAAGAAAGCAACCAAGAAACATTATCTTTCACTAAGCACACAACGACTAAACCCTTTGAGTAATCAATAGCCCAAAAATAAACACTAAGCTAAAATTGATTAGACATTTTGTGTTTATAGAAAACCAACACTTAGATTAGGATCTAGGGCCTTGGTGTAGGGTGGAGAGTAAATTCTCCAAGGCCACTAAACCAAAGTAGAAGTTTTTGAGTGCTAAATCCAGTAGTAGGAGGAAGTGTTGGGAAATCTCCTCTAACATAAGAGTCAAACACGAGGTCGCGCTTAGAGCAGGTGGGGAAGATATCCTCTCTTTCGCTTGTTCTGGTGTTCGTGGAATCACTTGGACTACTATGTGTATGGGGATTTTAGAAGTGGAAGCCCCCCTAGGTGGAATCACTTTCGAAATTTTTGTTGTTGATTGCAACTTCACGAGACATTCTCTAGGTCGTTGTCCTCTGGACTGAGTTGAGACGATTTGTGAGAAAGCCCATATGATGGGTGTGTCATACTCCTCTGGATTGAGTTGAGATGACGTGTGTGGTCTCTTGTCGTGCTCCTCTGGATTGAGTTGAGATGACTTGAGATGGTCTCCTGTCGGACTCTTATGGACTTAGTTGAGTTGACTTGAGATGGCTCTCCAGATGGTACTCCTATGGACTTAGTTGAGTTGATCTGTTGAGACTCGAGAGTGACGTCCTTGTGGCTGAGCACAGGTGGACGAGTCCCTAGTAGCAGAGCACTAGAGGATGTGTGAGATCCCTTGCTATATTGTCAAAGAGTAAGACTTTGGTAAAACCCTAATTTGTGTTGTAAAGGGTACAAGTCGACCCCACCAAGTAAAGCTAATTAATATTGTGTAAAGATTAATTATATTATTGAGTTATAGAAGTTTGCCCTATTGTGCCAATAGACACATCCATTTGATGCGCTAGGTGATGTATAAATAAGAGTTAGATCCCCATTGTGGATCACTCACTTACACACTCAACGCATGGTCTGAAATTGAAGAGTTGTAATTTAGGGCGCACTTTTCTAGGTGCCATCTTTCTTTGTCATAGAAGCACCCTCTTATGTGGTCTAGGGTTTGTGGTGTGGAGGATCTTCTCTTGGCAATATAGTAAAGGATTGTTGGGTTTTTCCCTTGATTGAGAAGGGTTTTCCCAGGATAAATTCTGGTGGCTTGTGCATGGTTATTCTTCTTGTGATCTTGGTTTACTACAACTAGTGTATTGTTGCTGCAATGTTTATGGTTCAAGTTAATGCTAAACAAAAATAAACTACATGTGCTTGAGCTAAGCATTAAAATTCAACAATTTCGAGCTTTTTTTCTTTGCCTATACACGTGCTCTGACATACGATTGTTTCGTTTGGTTGTTGAATGTTAAGTGGTGACTTTAAAGGTCTGTCCTAGGAAAATTACAGAGGCGACTACAGGGGGGAAATACCTGTGGTACCTGAGACATACGTATAATCACCATTTCATTTTCTAGGGAGGGTACTTTTCTGCATGGAGATACTTGCACCCTAGGTGAACGTTGTGAGGTTGTGATCTAGATGTGGGAGTTATGACGAATTACTACCCCAAGGTTACAAAGAGCTCTAAACACTGCAATCCCCAAATGTTGAAGAGTTATGAGACTCACAACCCTATAGAGAAGGAAGAATTGCAATTGTGAATGCCGCGAAGGCTCAAATATTGAAAAGCCAATTGTAGAAGTCAAACAATGGCACCATGACAAGGTAGCAAGAAGTTGAATGGTCAAGGTATTTGGCCTTCTAACTTCCATGGCTATTTAGATTTTAATCAACTAGATATTGTGAAGCCAATCATGGAAGTAGAACAATTGTAATGGGGGAGCCATTTGGCCCTCCAATTTTTATGGTTTTGACATACAAAGTTTGTTATGACTTTAAGAAATTTGTGAAACAAGGAAAGTTGCAAGCGTTTCAAGTAGTGTTGTGGAGCAATGAAGACCTTGCAACAAAAGAAGTTGTGATGCCAAAATGTTGTGAACTTTGTAAGCACCATGGTTACAGACTCAAGGTAGATCCATAAGCAAATCATTGGAAGAGCAATGTTGCAAAGCTTGTAGTGGTTAGGTTGTGGACTTACAATAACCTCACAAGTAGATTTGTAAACGAGCAAAGTTGTAGATCCTATAAAGGCCATCTAATAGCTTTGCAAAGGCCTTGCAAGAAATGATTGTGGAAGAGCAAAGTTGCAAACCTTGTTGAGGGTAGGTTGTGGACACGTGGAAACTTGCAAGTAAAGTCGTGGGCCAATTTAGCTACGGATGGATGAAAACATGAGATTTTATGAAGACTTGTAACCCTAAGGTTGTATTTCAAATGTGTGGGAGTTGTGATGCATTGCTACCCCAAGTTTGTAAAGATATTCTAAAGATTCATGAAAGACTCACATCCCTAACGTTATAGAGAGAAGGAAGAATTGCAACTTGCCAATGTTGTGAAGGCATAAACATTGAAAAGCCAATTGTAGAAGCCAAATGGTTGCACTATAACAATGTAGTAAGAAGTTGGATCGTTAAGGTTTTTGGCCTTCTAACTTCCATGGCCATTTAGATTCTAGTCCATTAGGTATTGCGAAGCTAGTCATAGAAGTAGAACTATTGTAATAGTAGAGGTGTCCCTAGTAAACTCACGGGCATAGACTAGTGGGCCTCACCCAGGGGGATTTGAACTAGGCACCTGCTGACACAAAGCTAGTCAAATGCCCAATAACATTGGCGACAACTAGTTGAGCTAACCCCTTGGGCTTTCTCTCTTTATATACCTATATATGTTTACATATATACACACACATGTAATTGTATGACATGATATATGATTAGGAGAAGTTTGAAAAGGAGTTAAGGGGGGTGGCTAGCAAGAGTCTAGTTAACTAATGCCAAGTGTAAAGGTTGTGGCATTTTATAATACAAGCTTTGAAATAAGTATTATTTACAAAAAGAGCATTTTTGAGTATGTGCATTGTATTTTTTTTTCAACATTTAATTCTAATCGTAATTTTTGGCTAGAAAATGTATGTATTCTATGACAACCTTAGGAAGGAATAGGAGGACCCAAACTAGATGAAAGATGTAGGAAGATTACGTTCCATCCTAGGAGGCCAATTAACCCTAGAAGAGGGGAATGGATAAAAAAGGACAACACCTAGGGTAGCAAGCCAACTGGCCAATTAACCAATGAACCTTGGAAGAGGGCAATGGATAAAGGACAACACCTAGGGTAGCAAGCCAACTCTTGACCAAATAAATCTAGCCTAGCTAGGATGACTAGTTTAGGTAGGTGGATTCACCAATTGAGTTTTGTGAAAAACCGAGAAAACTAGAGAAGGAAGGAGTGGCAAGATTCAATAAGTTGTTTACAACTTAATCTTGTTAGTGATCCTATCGCTGTTTGGGAGACCCATTTTTTATTTTATTAGCTAATCTATGTGTGATTAAACTAATTAAAAATTGAAAATGATCAAGGAGATTAAGTAAACAAAAGTTGGTTTATTGACCGCTTTTTCTTTGGTTCCTAGCTTAAATAATCTAGATGCAAATGAACAAAATTGATACCTTTCTTTTTTTGTTAACTCAAATGAAACCAATAATCACCAAGCATTAGGGTTAACTACCTCATTATTTTGGTGATGAAACAAAGGAGGAGAGATCGAGGGTGAATTAGCTCCTTACTTGGGTGAAAACCCTTAACAACATTAGATCTATGCTAGGCAATGCTCTTGAACTCTCGAAGGAAAACAAATAAACAATAAGTGACAAAATCAAATAGGGTTTGGCCTCCTTGGCATAATTGGATTCAATATATTCTCTTGCAAACAAACCAAGGTTTCCCTATCTCCACATGTATATGCACACTAGAATGATATCTACACCACATGTATATGCAAACAAACAAAGATATCTACACCAAATGCCAGTATGAAAGTGGATGATGCCCATGTGCCCTGAGTAGAAGGAAGTCTCCTACCTCACAAGTTGATGCTGAAATATTCCCTTGATTTGAAAGATTGGAAAAAGATTGATTAAAGTGTGAAGAGAAGGATGTTTAAAACCACTATTTGATGTAATCTCCAAGCTCAAAAGAAAAGAGGTAAAACTCAAACTAGCAAGTGAAGGCTACAAACAACAACTACAATACCACCTTTAGCAAGGAGGATGATGGAAGCAAGAAACCAATGGGGATCTAAGGGCATATTAGAGTCAACATACATGAGTAATCTACAAGAGTGTATAGAGAGATGCAATAGATCATTGAAGAGTGTAGAATTAGAGTGACCTATTTATGTGCAACTAGTTGTTATGGAGTGATGCCAACACCGTCCATACTTCTAAGGTACATTATCCTCCTTTTGACAATCTAGTTGCATGTTTGACCCCCTAACCATAGAAGTAAATTAGCGAACCATGCACGTTAGGCCTAAAAGTAGTGTTTTTATTGCAGGAAAAATGGGGAATTAGCATTAACAATACACTTGCATGATAAAAACATAGAATTGTGTGCAATGAGAATAGTGCTAGAAGAGAAAAATGTTAGCTTTAGAGTTACTTTGAAAGTGTTTACACCATGTTTGGAGGTGCTTCATGTGATTTGGGGTACATGGTATATGATTAACCCTTGGATGGTTTGAGATGGATTGGCACATGGGAGATGGTTTGCGATGCATTTGCACATTGGAGATAGCTTACTCAGTTGTTGCTTGCTTGGCATTCTTCCCTAGGGCATTGGGGTTCTCTTGACAGCTTGGGGGATGTCCATCATGATGGCCATATGGAGAGGTTCACTTGCTTGGAGAACACCCTACTTAGGAGGAGGAGCATTGTGCATCTTGGAGTAGGGCATTAGGCCCTAAACAACATGGGGTTGTTTGGATTCTTGGATGGAGGCTTGGAGTTGGCTTAGGGATGCTTGGATTGTGACAATGTTCATGTAGGGGGAGTGGACCTATTGGAGCACATGGCTTAGGAGGAGCGATGGAGTCCATGTGGGCTTGTGCCGAAGGGGTGTGGACACACCTTGTGTAGCTACATCATCTTGGAGCCCTTATTGTGTACAACATCACCTTGGAACATGACATATATACCCTTGGAGTGGGACGCTTAGCTTGTGTTGGCCTACATATGTTTATTGTAGGTTGCTTTTAAGGGCATTGGCCCACATTGTATTATTGGCCTCCCTTACATCCCATATATATAGAGAAAGGAGAGAGACCTTTCATCATTATCATTAGACTCTTTTCTTTGTACTTAGCTTCTTGGAGGAAGTCGTAGGGTTCACGAGGAAACCCTTGGAGGAGTTATGAAGTCTAGAGAGGACGTCTTGATTTGGAGCTTGATCCTTGTGAGATACTAGGGTTTACTCTTGCGAAGAAGATGTTGGTGATGATCACTCTTCTCTCTCTCCTTGGATCTTTTTATCTCTCTCTCTCTCTTGGAGTTGCTAGGATTTCTCGATCTTCTTGAAGCATCATGAAGTCTAGGGTTAGGGTTCCATCCCTTAGAGGTTTGAGATCAAGGTTTTGTGATAAAATTGTATGGTGTATTTGGTGAAGAAGAAGAGAAGAGGACGTCTTGCCTTGGAGGACTTGTTTGAGTGATTCATGCATGTTGGAGCTCTTTTTTTTTCTTGGCGGAATTGACAACTAGGTTGGGTTCGTACTCGCGTGACATGGGGTCGATTTCGACCACTACTACTATAACCTCTAGGTGTAACCGCACATGCCCCAAGCATGACACACGAGTAAGTTGAGGTTTCAATCTGGTGACCTCACATAACGGAGTGCCTTAGTTGGAGCTCCTTGGTTGCGCTGGGTTTTTTCATTGTTTTCTCTAGCTAGGGCTTTGGAGAGCTAGTGGATTGTACTAGCTTTGTGATAAGGCTATAGTATGTACAACTTCGTCTTGTGTATGTTAATGAAGTTTTCATCTGTCTACAACTTGTGCAAATTGCAGATTTGAATTTCAGCCATCTATGTTCTTCATGAATTGTTATTTACAGCTATAGATGTCTCATTGATTTGACACAAGTAAAGGGCAATTTTGTTAAGTGAGTGGACATCATAATTGAAGAATTTAAGGGCTGTTTTATTGCTGTTACAACTGCTGTAAATGTGAATTTTCATATTTGGTTTATTCATGATAAGATTGCCCTAAAGGGATGGAACTTGTCAAGACACTTTGATATCTTTTATCCTTGGATTCCTAGAAGATTGGGTTGTTAAGGATTGGAATATTGTTCACTTTGTGCTGTTTTATTCTATATTTCATAACATCTCTAAGTTTGTAATTCACAAGGTTAAGATTCGGGAAACCTCTAGGGAAGAGGTGAAATTTCTGAATTCCGAGTTCTAAGAAATTTTCACATGGTTTTATAGATTTTTTTGGCTACGATCTTTCTAGGAGTAAGAGGGAGTTTGTATTTCAATTGGGGATTACCTAGGAGAAGTACTTGACCTTGTTGAGCGTGATTCCATAGGTTGCTTGAGAGAAGCACCCTGACCCTTGGAAGGGTTGTTTCTTCCTCATATTGCTGATTTTCCAGAATGGATATGGCTTTAGTCTTTTGCTTGTTCTCTAACACCATGTCTGGTGTTGGATGGTATGTGGATAATGGAGCTTTGAGAGATATGACATGTCTTTATTTAGTAGGATCCGTGAGCAAGAGGGAGGCATGAGCATGGAGCTTGGTGATGATGCCACTTATCTTGTGAGAGGAGCTAGCTCCATTTCCTTCCAAACACCTACAAGCGATGTTCTTGAGTTGAAAAATGTTTTGTGTGTTCTTAGGTTGAAGAAGAATCTTCTTTCAGTGTCTTATATTATAAATGTATAGTGGATAATTGCTTTTGAGCAACAACATTGCACCATCAATTATTGTGGTCTAGCTAGTTCGAGTATTTTGAGATACAAGGGTGAGAGAGGGTGGCCTTTACATGTTACTTGTCCACTAATCCCAAGGACTTGGTTGGGCATAACAGGAAGGGGACTAAGGTGAAGTGGTTTATTTTAGATTGGATGAAGGACCATTTGATCCCTTGCATCATGGAGGAGAAATTGACTAAGGAGATGTTTGATGCCTTGATCAATTTATATCAAAGTGAGAATATTAATTGTGAGATGCTGTTGAAGAACAAATGTAATGGCTCTCGCAAGATAAACATTGATATGATGCTAGCTACGGTGCTACCTGATGAAGATCACTAAATTGAGAGATCAACTTCTTGTTATTGGGATGAAGGTGGAGGATGAGGAGTTCATGTCCATAGTGCTAAATGGATTCCATTCATCTCACGATGTGTTTATTCAGGATGTTTGTGCTTGAGAGAAACGTCCCACCTTTCAGAAGCTTTGGGATGAGTTAATTCAGGAGGAGACCAAATTGGACACTATTTTAGCCAGTGTGGAAGATGTCGAACCTATCCCTTGTCGAGAAGATGAGGAAAGGTGGTAAGAAAGGAGGACCCTAGAGGGGTGAGCAGGACGAGGATTTAGGTTCCTCGAACCAGGGAAAGAAAGTCTTTCATGTAAAGTGCTTTAAGTGCCACAATTAGGGCAACTATGCTTCTCAATTGCCAAGAAGGGGAAGGACGAGCAACGCCAACATAACTAGTTTGCAGTGAGTGTAGAAGTTGTAGTAGGGGATGAGTTAGCATCTAGAGTTGAGACAATGTTCTCCATGGTTTTGTGCCTTTACATTAACATCATTTTTTGGCGTAGGGTAGCATACAGTGGAGCATCTAAGCACATGACCTTTAACAAGAAGATTTTCAACAGAGTTAAGGAGCACAAGGCCAACATGCAAGTAGAACTTGGTGAAGATGCTATGTATCTAGTGATTGAGATAGGTTTAGTCTCATTTTGCATGCCATTAGGTGATGTTCTTGAGTTTGATGATGTCTTATATTTTCTTGGTTTAATGAAGAATCTGTGTTCAACAATAGCCATGATAGATCTTAGATGTTTGGCTGGGTTTGACGATCAACAAGTTATTATCATAGATCATAGCTAGGATCCTAGTCGAGTTTTGGCTAGAGGTATGCAAAGAGGGTGGCCTTTATAGGTTGCTTGCAATTCGATCAAACATGGGGCCTTAGTGCATGACAATGATCAACTATGCGAGCTTTGGCACAAGAGATTTGGTTCCCTGCACTATGGAGCATAACCTCTCTTGAAGGACATGGAGTAGGGATTGATAGACTTAAAGATAGAGTATACATGGGCTATGCACTCAACAAGCATGCCAAGAGTGCTTTCCCTAGAAGTGATATAGATCGAGAGGGATTCTTGATTTGTTTCATTTAGATGTTGTGGACCTGTCATCACTTTCATTATAACGTAACATTTATTTTGTTTCATTATTGATGATTCCTCTAGAAAACCCCAGATATATTTAAAGAAGATCAATAATGAACTCTTCAATAGGTTCTAATAGTTCAAAGCTCTCGTGGAGAATCAAACATGTAAGAAGATTAAGGTGCCAAGATAAAAAATGGAGAGTACACCCCCAAGGAGTTTGTTGCAAGCATATAGGGATCAAGAGGGAGTTGACATTACCTTACAACCCTCGAGAGAATGGGGTTGTAGAGAGGAAAAATAGGGGTCCATCATAGAGACAACCAAGATAATGATTTATGATCTAGATTTTCCATGTTTTCTTTGCATAGAAGCATGCAGTAGAATTGTCTACATTCTCAACAAGAGTCCTTATAGGATCTTGAAGGACAAAACACTAGAAAATCTTTTACTGGTGAGAAACCACATGTATCTCACTTTTGTGTTTTTGGTTGTCCTGTTTATATTCATGTTCCTAATGAGAAGAGATATAAGCTTGAACCTTCTAGCTTGAAGGGGATATTTGTTGGTTACAATGAGTCCTTCAAGGCTTAGAGAGTCTACATTCTATCATAGCCAAAGACATTAGTGTGTTGAGATGTCAAGTTTGATGAGGATGCTTGGTCCTCTAAGTCTAAGGAGCCTCCAATTGAGGTAGAGGAGGGAGATAAGCTTGTTGTCCCAAGTGCTGATATGCAAAATTCAAACATTTCATATTCAGATCAACAAGGTTCTGGAGATGGAATCGATGCCTCTTTACCTTCTAGTTCAGCCAAGAAGCCTAGGAGGCTTACCTAGACATTGCAGGAGGCACAAGAGCAAGTTGACTTCCAAAGACTTCTTTTTGGGTGAGTCATCGTGCTAAGAAGTTTCTCAAATATGTTGAACTGATGTCTTCATCAGTGGTGCAGAGCCTTCCAATTTTGAGGAGGCTATCAAAGTAGGTATGGCGAGATGCTGTGATAGAGGAATATAACTCCATACTGAAGAATGATGTGTGGGAGATTGTGTTGAGACCAATGGGAAAATTAGTGTTTGATTCCAGGTTGCTGTAACGTACCCAACCACCCCCAGGTCGGGCTACGCTACTGCAACGACAACATACCCAGCCACCCACAGGCTGGGCACGCTACCAAAAAACTCACTTCTGAACTTATCTCGAATTCAGATAAATTTCTAATTAATGAAGAGGCATGGAATATTCACATGCAGAGTTAAAGTTTATGCTACAACATAAAGAAATGAKACATATGTCATGCACAATGATAACCAACAAACATGCATATTATAGATACGAATTTCATAGATAAATAAATACACAGCGTAATAAATACACGGTAAATGAAATCATGACAGAGAGCACTTATCTTTCATGAAACGAATCACCAACTGGTTGCATACTGCTGTTCCAAGTCTCAACAACAATGTCACCCCCGAGCCAGGGCTATGAATCCACAAGGACGGTTCCAGAGTGTCACTCGGCTTCCCAAACCAGTCATCACTCAAGCTCTCACAGGATTTTCAGCACCCACAACAATCCAAAGTACACCAACTCTCTTCTACCCTGCCTGCACAACCCAAGAGAATGGACCCCTTTCTCTGCCACTCAGTCCCTCAGGCTATCCATCTCCTTCCAGGGCTCCAGTGCATCTGGTCAAGAATCTCTATGCTGGTACTTAGGATTCACAGCTGCGAGCAAAACTAAACACATGCCAAAGCATCTCAGACATGCAGGCATTAATTCATGGCTGGAATACACCAACAATCTTTACAACCAACAAAACCATGGCTCCTCTCCAACAATTCGTTTTCCTTTCCCAAGCCAAAACACAAATGAGGAAAGACGAGTGGGTGAAAGAATGAGTGGAGAGAGAACATAATGAAAGGTGTGAACAATGAACAATGACTGAGTGAGTGAATTAGAACCCCCCCCCAAAAAAAAAAGACCAAAGATGGGTTTATGTATTTCTTGGAATTAAGGAACCACATGGCCCTCCCCCCAAGAAGCTCATGTAGCTGTTATTCTCCACTAAAACAAAATTGGGTAACTAAAATTTAAAATAAATACTTAGCCCCTCAAGCCCCCTCTCTTGTGGAATTATAGCCCCCTATAACTCTTGTCCTTGTCCGTATAGTAGCCAATGATGTATTTATTATTAATAATGATCAAAACATTACATTTCCTAGGCACACCGACCTCTTTTAATTGCTTGGGTACTCTGGCATTTCATTAACAAAATACATTATTTAATACGGGGCTGAAAACCGGGGTATTACATTTCCCTCCCCCTTATTTTAGCATTGTCCTCGGTGCATATACAAAACATAAATCAAAATTTTGAAATTTATTCAAAATGTTGCGGGTACTCTGTTCGCATGGCATCTTCATGCTCCCAAGTAGCATCCTCGGGACCGTAGTAGGCCCACTGGACTTTTACCAACTCTATGATTCGATTCCGGAGCATTTTGACTTTTCTGTCCAATATTCTTATTGGCTGGACCTGAAAGCCTTCCTCTGTCTCTTACCTGAATCGGATGCCAACCAATAACATGGTTATGATCATGTACATATTTTTTAGCAAAGAGACATGAAATACATTATGCACATTCATGGAAGCAGGCATTGCAAGCATGTATGCAACTGGCCCTATTCTGTCCAATATCTCAAATGGGCCACAGAATCTGGCTGCTAGCTTTTGTACAACTACCCAACTTCAAAGAGCTTTTCTTGGGCTTCACTTTTAAAAGCACATGCTCACCCACTTTAAATTCTCTAGCTGTCCTGTTCTTATAAATTTTCTATCTATCTCGAGTTGCCTTTAAATTCTGCTTAATTCTAACCATCTGGTCTTCCATATTCTTGAGCAATTTTGGCCCAAGTACCACTCTATCTGTTGGGTTGTCCCAACTCACTGGAGTATTGCATTTCCTACCATACAAAGCTTCAAATGGGATCATTTTCAATGAAGCTTGATACCCATTATTATAGGCAAACTCAACCAAGTGCAAGTAATCTTCCCACTTAGATGGCTTATCCATCACATACATTCTCAACATGTCTTCAGTTACTTGGTTGACTCTCTCTGTCTGCCCATCTGACTGTGGATGATACGCTGTGCTAAAGTTCAGATTTGTACCAAATCCTTTAAACAACCCCCTCCAAAAATTTGAAGTAAACTTTGTGTCTGTTAGATTTTTTAGCTCGGGAGGTACTCTGTATGTTTTGTCTTGTATGCGGATGTTACCTTAATATTTGCACTACCAAGCACATGACTTTGTAATAGTTTTTATAAAGTTGTTTTAAGTGGTTCTTTTAGTAAAGTGACTTTTTAATAAAGTGTACCTTCTATTTTTAAAGTGAGTTTATTTTCATAAAGCACTTATGTAATAAAGTGAAATTCACTTTAATTTTAAATGACACATTTTGGAGGGAATGGATCATGACCCTTGATCTTGAAAAATGCAAGATCTAATCTTGGCCTTTGGATCTAGGGTTGGGGAAGGTGAAAAGACACTTTTGGGGGGAAAATGTCATTTTTAGATTATAAAAGAATGCATTGGGTAGTGTGCAAGACATGTTGTGGAGACATCGAGAGGATGTTGAGAGCACATCGGGAGGAGAGTTAGAGAGATTTTCTAAGCATGCTTGAGAGAGGAAAGTGAGCAACAAAGAAGGCACGATTCTCGAGAATTTTTTTTTGTGAATTTTTGGCCAAAATATTTTTCTGCTGTGGGAGGCCGTACTGTACGGATCCGTACAGTCCGTACGATTTCGTACAGTTCGTATAGTCGTACGGATTTGGCACGAGAATCGAGAAATTTTGGGCACAGATTTCGAGGCAGATTTCTGTTTTCTGTTCACTTTTTTTGGGCCGTATGAAACAGTTCGTACAACTGACTATGGGCACAAAAAACGAGGTACAGAAGAGGTTGGACAACGGTACGGTTTTGGCATGGAAAACAATGCAGATTTCTGTGGGACATATTTGGTGCTGTGAGGTGTTTTCCTTGGTTGGAAATGTAGATTTGCTGCTGTTTTGTACTTTCCTGAAGCATAATAATAAGATCTCTCTCTCTCTCGTTGGGTTTCCCCACATTGGGGTTTTCCCTGGCATTTGCCTAAATTTCTGAGTGTTATTGGGTTGCTGTCCACTGTGTTTTTCCGCTGCATATTTTTGCTTAGCAATGTGTATTTCTGCTTATGGAAATTTCTGAATGTGGGTTTTTGCATTTATAAAGTTTATAATGACAGTTATCTCTAGGTTGTTAAGTGTTTGACAGAATTTCAGTTTGCTGATTTTAGTCATTAAAAATCTACATGGTATCAGAGCTTGTGCTCTGAAGTTCAGTGGGTAGCATTTTGGCACTTGGGACAACAAGTGATTTGTTGTTGTGTTTGCTTGAAGAAGGCAGAAAAGGTTCTTTGTTAGGTGGACAAAGATGACTTCCAGCATCAGGTTTGAAGATAGATTGGAGGGGATCTCCAACTACCTGCAGTGGAAGGTTAGAATCAACAGTGTTCTTAAGGAGAACAAATTGTGGTCGTTTGCGAACACCGTCATAGCTGTACCTACAAATCCCACAACTCTTGATGTTCATAAGGTGAATGAAGCTAAGACTCAGAGAATCATCTTGGACGGGGTCAGAGACCACCTTATTCCACATTTGGCTGAGAAGAAGACAACCAATGAAATGTGGGTTGCACTGAAAGGCCTGTATGAGGCTAAGAACGAGAACCAGATAATAGCTCTCCGAGACAAGCTGCATGGAACTAGGATGGTCAAAGGAGAGAGTGTGGCCACCTACCTCACCCGGGTTGCACAGGTGAAGGACGAGTTGGTAGCTGTTGGAGAAGTCATTCCTGACTCACAGATGGTGCGGATAGCCCTCAAAGGCTTCACGAAGGAGTGGTAGGTTTTCGTCAAGTGTGTGGTGGGGAGAGAGAAGCTCCCTGATTGGAGCAGATTATGGGATGATTTTACGCAGGAGGAGATCTGGGAGGGGTCTCAAGAAAAGGCATTGGCCGATGCAGACGACAAGAACGTTGCTCTTATGGAAAAGGGCAATAAGAAGGACATGAGCGAGGTGAAATGCTTTGCATGTCACAAGACTGGCCACTATGCTAGTCAATGTCCGAACAAGAAGAAGAAGAAACCAGAACCAGAGGTGTCAGCGTCAGCAGAAGTTGTAGAGTTTACTCAGAGATTTGAGAAGGGGTTCTCTCTCATGGCTGGTTCCGTGGGCAGTGGATTCCTAGTGTTCGAGGACATTGAATCTTGGTTTGTGGACTGTGGTGCTTCTCGACACATGACCGGGTTAAGGTCAGTTTTCCTCAATCTTACAGAGATAGACTCAAGCTGTAGTGTGAATTGTGGAACCGGTCCACAACATGTAGTAAAGGGGGTTGGAAGGATGAGATTCCAACTAGAGTCAGGAGGTCTTTTGGAGGTTGGCGAGGTGTTATATGTTCCAGAGTTGACACTTAATTTGCTCTCAGTGTCAGCTTTGGATGAGAGTGGTTTTGGAGTTGTTTTCAACAGTGGACATGTGTTTTTGTATCCTGTGGGAGCAACTGCTGACACAGCAGTAATGCTTGGTGTCAAGTATGAGGGCTTGTACAGGTTGTTGGGTAGACCTATGTTGGGGTCCAGTGGATTTCTAGACTCAGATTCTGTGTCGGAGAGTTGGCAGGTAGCATGGGAGAGAGAGTTGATACATGGCACTCAGTCTTCTTTCGGGACTCTCAAGGGACTCAATAGGCATGAGTCGACACAGTTGGATGCTCAGGAGAGTGTGCAGTCTCCTAGGAGCATGTCTTCATTTCGTGGTACAGCAGAGGCTTCCAGTGCAGTGGGAGTAGTGGCTTCATGTTCAGAGGGAGCAGAGACTTCTAGTACAGAGGGAGCAGCTATGGCAGCTGATGAGATGGAGACGGATTCTGGTGGTGATACCAGAAGTACCTCCCTCGCTAAGAGGGAGTGTTAGATTTTTTAGCTCGAGAGGTACTCCACATGTTTTGTCTTATATGTGGTTGTTACCTTAATATTTGCACTACCAAGCACTTGACTTTGTAATAGTTTTTATAAAGTTGTTTTAAGTGGTTCTTTTAGTAAAGTGACTTTTTAATAAAGTTTACCTTTTATTTTTAAAGTGACTTTATTTTCATAAAATACTTATGTAATAAAGTGAAATTCACTTTGATTTTAAATGAGACATTTTGGAGGGAATGGATCATGACCCTTGATATTGAAAAAGGCAAGATCTAATCTTGGCCTTTGGATCTAGGGTTGGGGAAGGTGAAAAGACACTTTGAGGGGGAAAATGTCATTTTCAGATTATAAAAGAATGCATTGGGTAGTGTGCAAGACATGTTGTGGAGACATCGGGAGGATGTTGAGAGCACATTGGGAGGAGAGTTAGAGAGATTTTTTGAGCATGCTTGAGAGGAAAGTGAGCAACAAAGAGGGCACGATTCTCGAGAATTTTTTTTTGTGAATTTTTGGTCGAAATATTTTTTTGTTGTGGGAGGCCGTATTGTACGGATCCGTACAGTTCGTACAGTTGTACGGATTTGGCACGGAAATCGAGAAATTTCGGGCATGGATTTCGAGGCGGATTTCTGTTTTATGTTTTTGGGCCGTACGGAACAGTTCGTATAGCTGACTGTGGGCACGAAAAACGAGGTACGAAAGAGGCTGGACATTGATACGGTTTTGGCACGAAAAACGAGGCAGATTTCTGTGGGACAGATTTGGTGCTGTGAGGTATTTTCCTTGCCTGGAAATGTAGATTTGCTGCTGTTTTGTACTTTCCYGAAGCATAATAACAAGATCTCTTTATCTTTCGTTGGGTTTCCCCACATTGGGGTTTTCCTTGGCATTTGCCTAAATTTCTGAGTGTTATTGGGTTACTGTCCACTGTGTTTTTCCGCTGCATATTTTTGCTTAGCAATGTGTATATCTGCTTATGGAAATTTTTGAATGTGGGTTTTTGCATTTATGAAGTTTATGAAGACAGTTATCTCTAGGTTTCTAAGTGTTTGACAGAATTTCAGTTTGCTGATTTTAGTCATTAAAAATCTACAGTGTCTCTGTCTGAGACAATTGCCTTAGGTATCCCATGCAACCTAGCAATCTCCCTCATGTAAATTTCTTCAATATTAGTTGTTGTATGAGTCGTTTTTACAGGAACAAAATGAGCAGACTTTGTCAATTTATCAACCACTACCATGATTGAATCATGTTGTCTTGTTGTCCTGGTCAATTTAGTTATAATATCAATGGTTACCACTTCCCATTTCTTCTCTGGAATTGGTAATGGTTGTAGCAAACCCACTGGGTGCCTATGCTCAACCTTCACTCTATGACATTCCGTACATCTGACAATGTAATCAACATCTCTTTTCATTCCTGGCCAAAAGAATTGGCTTCTTACTGCTGCAATTGTTTTCTAGTAACCGAGATGTCCGACATATGGAACATTAGGCATTTGTTTTAATATCAAATTCCTAAGTTCTCCGGAACTAGGAACATAAATTCTATTTTTATGCATAAGTAATCCATCTTCCTCCATCTCATATTCTTTAATTTTCTGTTGTACATTTTCCTGCTGTAATCTTTCTTTTACCTATAGGTAATGTTGATCCGTAACAACAACATCTAAAATTCTGCTCTTTAAATCTGTTTGATGCATACTAACAGTTGTAGCATGCATGAGATGTACTCTTCGACTAAGTGCATCGACAACTTTATTTTCTTTTCCTTTGATATGCTTGATGTCAAAATCGTATTCACTTAAAAATTCCAGCCATCTCGTCTGCCTGGCATTTATAGTTGGTTGTTCAAAAAGATATTTCAGACCACTATGGTCTGTTCTTAATTCAAACCTCTTCCCCATGAGATAATGCCTCCACATCTTCAAAGCGTGAACAATGGCAACAAGTTTCAAGTCACGTGTGGCATAGTTCCTCTCATGTTCTTTAAGCTTTCTGGACTCATAACCAATGGCATGTCCATTTTGAGTGAGGACTCCACCAAGTTCTTCCTTGCATGCATCTGTACATACCACAAAACTTTCATTTAGGTCAACAATCTTTAAAACAGGTGCACTAGTAAGTAATTCTTTCAACAAATTAAAGTTCTCTTCACACTCAAATGCCCATTCAAATTTAATTCCCATGATCCAGGTGGATCATCTCAAAATTTGATAGAGTTAAAGTATTCAAAATGCAAAGTAAAGCTTACAAAGTGGAAGAGCTCATCAGTGGCTTTCCGGTGACGTTCGTTTCAGGAAAAACGACCTCCAGGTGACAAAGATATGGGTAATAGAAGTTTCGTCAAAGATGGTAAAAAATGGGTTAAACATGGTTTGAAAAAAAGGGGGGGTCAAGGGCCTAGCCCTTGACCTTGCCAACACCGAGGCATCCCCTTGGTATTTAAATGGATATCAAAAACCATATGAAAAAAAACCCAAAATATAATGTTAAAACCAAATGTCAAAACATAGCAAAGCGCACCATATAATATAATATGGGTATTAAAATCAAATAACACATATGATTAAAACATATGTAATACCATACCATATGTTTAAAACATATCACATGGTGTGCCCGAAACATATGTTTAAACCATGTCATATATACAAATGTGATACCATATATATTACACCAAATCACGCGCCAACCATAATGTATTAAAACCATGCTATCATACCATATGTTAAAACAAATATATACCAAATTGCGCCAAGGAGGGGAAGCCTGCAGGTTTGACCCCGGGACTTTCACCCCTCCTAACCACTATAGCTACCAATGCGCCGCCGCCATAGGACGTGGCAAGTAATGGCACAAAAAACTTAAAAGCTGCCGAGATTTGGGGGATTTCGGAGGGTGTGTGGCCCATAGCTCGTGCCTCCCTAAAAACTATTGTTTTTTATTATTTAAATGAGGCATGGGCACGAATCCCGAGAAGGAGAAGGAGTTTTGATGCAGGCAGAGACAGGCACGCAGATCGAGGTGGTGATGCTGCACAGTGACCGAAGTGAATTTGCATGCAGACCGAGGTGGTATTTGCACGTAGTTCAAGGTGGTACATAATTGGCACGCATCTCGAGGCCATACAGACTGTACAATCAGGGGCAGATTTGGGAATTGTGCCAAGAAGGGCATTTAGAGTCCAGTGTCTGAAATATATCGAGTTTATACTCAAAAGTCTCGGTTTTTCGCAAGGATTTCAGATCCAGCTTCAGTTTTTGCATTCAAGCATCGAGACAAAAAAGTGCTCACAGAACCTTCCAGATACACAGAAAGGTATCCATATTTATACTTAAAAGTCTCAGAATTTCATCTTGCAGTTGTTGTTGAAGTCTGTTACTGTATATGACAGTCAGAAATTAGAAGTCACTTTGTAAGCATTTGATTACTTAATCTATCAGCCTTCCCATTTGGAAAGTGGCCCGGAGACGTAGCTAGGAAGTCTGGTGAACTCTGTTACCAATTCTTGTTCATAGATAGTATGCTTACATGTTTATGTGCTTGATGAATGTTCTTTAATTTTGCATTCATAAAGATGGTTAACAATTAAAAAATAAATTCGCATGCAAGTAATGGTTAAAGATTGAGTTAAATTTCAGATCAAGTTGGTATCAGAGCGAGGTTAACCATTGCTTTGTGAGTTGATGTTAACAAGATCCAAGCTTCAGCGTGGTGAAGGAGAACTTGAAGAGTTCGATCCAGAGATTGGATCAAGAAGAGGAAGGATGTCTTCACCAAAAGGAGAAGAAGCAGTTTCTTCCATCCCTTCTGAAGGGGAATTTCTGAAAGCTTTCATGAGAATGCAAACGATGGTAGAGGAGCTCTATCAAGATTGAAAGAAAGGTGAACAAGGTGGACCATCTCATACAGAAGGTAAAAAAGAAGGAGGTGATGAGGAACCCCCTAAAACTCCACCAACTTCTCCATCTCTTCTTGATGGTTCTATTCCTTCTCCATTTGAAAAGCAAAAAACAAAAGTTGATCTTAATATGCCTCATTTAAAGCTTGATATTAAGTTTGATTTACCTATTTATAATGGAGAACTTAATGCTGAAAAATTGGACAATTGGATCCGTCAAATTGAAGTTTATTGTAGGGTTCAAAAGTTTACTGAAGATGCTGTTAAAATTCAGTTGGCTTCTCTCCGACTTGCAAGGATTGCTCTCATTTGGTGGGAGTGCAGATCTCAAGAGGATCTTGCCACAAAAGGCAAAATTGTTTCCTCTTGGTATGAGTTCACTTCAGCACTTAAAAAGCAATTTTATCCATTAGGGTATATGTAGCAAGCTATGATGGATTGGCAGAATTTGAGGCAAGGTAAGGGACAAAGTGTGCAGGAATACACACAAGAATTTCGTAAAAGAGCATTGGTACTTGGTATACCTCTCTACACCCAGGAAACTCTTCTCAAGTATATAGGAGGATTGCATAGTTATTTATGTCATATGATATTGATGTTTAATCCGACTAACCTTGATGAGGTGTGTGTTCAAGCAATTCACATAGAGACAAAGGGGAAGAATACCAAAGAGAACTTTTCCAAGAAATCTTTCAAACCTGATGGAAATAAGTTTAAAGGTAAATGGAAAAGTAAACACACAGCTACCTTGAAGAAAGAAGGAGATAAGCCTACATGTACTCATTGTCAGAAGAAGGGTCATGATGCTTCCAAATGTTGGAAACTTCATCCGGAGCTCAAGCCAGAAAAGTTTYGGAAGAAAGAAGACAAAAAGACTACTGCAGCAGTAATCCAACATGTTTTGGGATCAGACTCTGGGGATGAAACTAAGGTGATTGCTACAAGCATCCAAGGTAATATTCCTTCTTGTTCTGTTTCAAGAAATGAACCTGTTATTGATGAAAGAAAGAGAAGTGAGTTATTTCATATTAGAGTTATCTCTAAGCATACAAAAATTGAAACTCTTTTTGATAGTGGATCACAAGCAAACCTCATTTCAAAAGAAATTGTTAAAAAATTACAATTGGAAACTAAGTTACACCCTAAGCCATATCCACTCGGATGGGTATGTGATAATGCACGATTACAAGTTAAAAAAAAGTGTAGACTTAGGTTTGCCATCACTTCTGGATTTGTGGATGAGGTAGATCTAGATGTGGTTTCATTGGATATCTGTTGTATTGTGTTGGGTAGTCCATATCTGTATGATAGGAAGGCTATCTTTTACAGGGAAGATAACAGGTATCAGGCATGAAAACTAATCTTTCTTTAGTTTCTGCAAATCAAATGAAGAGGTTAATGAATGCAAGTAAGAACTTTGTGCTTATGACAGTCAAAGCAAAAGATGTTGAACAAACTGAATCCTTTAAAGGTTGTGATCCTAAACTTAAAAAGGACTTGATAAAGGTGGTATCTAATTATGATATTTTGTTTCAAGAACCTGAAGGTTTACCTCCTAAAAGAGAAATTCAACATGAAATACATTTGCAGCAGGATGCACCTCTTCCTAATGTTGGTATATACAAGTCTTCTATTATTGAGAATGCAGAGATAAAGAAACAGGTTCAGGAATTAATTGAAAAAGGGGCCATTCGACCAAGTTCCTCTCAATGTGGTTCACCAATTGTTTTGGTACCAAAGAAAGATGGCACATGGCGTATGTGTGTTGATTACAGGGCATTGAACATAATCACAATAAAGAACAGGTATCCTCTTCCTCGAATTGATGATCTTTTAGATCAATTAAAGAATGCAATCTTTTTCACTAAGTTAGACTTAAGAAGTGGCTATCATCAAATTCGTATTCATGACAATGATATTTGGAAAACA